>OENM01000165.1:0-38235 GCA_900239745.1 Rotaria magnacalcarata | reverse complement strand
GTTTTCCAGTGATCCTCTGAAAAACCGGTCTTCCAATTTTTCCTTAGAAAACATTTTGCTTGTGAAAATATGCTCCTGGGTCCTGGCTATCAAACGCTGAAAATAATCGCAAGTCTCTATCTTGTTCCTATCAAGAGTTATTTAAAAAACATCCACCTGCCTTGACTTCTGGCGCCGACAGTAGTCACTATTGTTTTATTAACGTTCAATTATTTCATATTTTATGATAAGTTCAAGTACAACAATCTTCTTCTTTCTATTTAATTTCAGTACCTATTTTTTTATTGCTTTCAATCGTTTCTAATAGTGAACTTTTAACTCTTTTATTGAATAAATACCCCTCTCGTAGTTAACTAAAATTTGAATAAAAAAATGATTAAAAATTTCTTTCTAACTATTTTCGATTTTTTTCTTTTCAAAATAGATCTTTTTTTTTATTGATAAACGTCTTTGACACGTTTTATATCGGTGATTGGAATGTTAATTTAATTTTCTCATCTGTGAATAATTATTGGCCGACATTTCTACAGCCAATAAAGCCATTACAAAAGAAACGTTTTCCTATGCCATGGTCTGCCGCGCGTCTCTGATCATTAGTAGTTGTCTCATTATTTTCTTCGTTCGTATCAAGTTCATGAATAACATCAACGACACGTTGACATGCTTCAGCATGTATTGATCCAAAATAGCCAACGGTACACATACGATTGAGATATTCACGTAATTCATTCAGTACAAATTTTTGTTTGTGTGGATTTGATTCGCCCAGAATATTTTCAATTAACCGAATTAAAGCATCGTTTACACGCTGAGTACCATTGTTTTCATCGATCATATGACTAATTTTGCCAGAATTAATTGAAATCGAATGAAGATACGATACTTGTGATAAGAAAATTGTTAGAAATATGGATAGCAATAACCAATGATGAGACATTCTTTTGTTTTGCAAATTTAAGTTAAATCAGTTTTTATCTTTATGCGTTGGATTGTCACTATGAAGAGACGAAAGAGAAAATGCGAAGATTTATATAAGTTTTCTCTCTATTTTTTCCTTCTTTTAGCGCTCGCTTCCTTCGTTAGTTGATGATCTTCTAACCTCAGGCCATTTTCTAGACTCTACTGTTCGTTCTACTCGTTAGACTTGTATTATCAATCAATTCTACAAAAAAAAGACGATACGAAGAAAGTCTTCAGTAGACATATTTACTTTTACAACGGATTATCCGACTTAGCACAACGCATTTATTCAATGAAGACTAATTGAAATTCTATATGCTGACTAATTCTATTTGAAAATAATTGACACTGACTGTTTTTCATTCAGCGACAAAATCTAACATCGAAATGTCATTTGCAGAAAACACATTTTCACCATTCGTCGCTCCCACGCCGTCGTCACCACCACCGCTACGGAAAGATTCCTTGCGAGTGATTAAAGCAAATTTCGATGCCCACACAAAGTATCTCTTTCGCAAAATATCAGTAATCAGAAAAGCTGCAGTGATCGGAAACAAAATAGAAGGAGCTGATAATCATTGCTATGAATATTTTTAATTCTTGCTTATATTGCGCTGTATCGAAGTTAATGTGATTATGGCATCGAATCACTTTTATTTATTTTTTTTTGTTTAAAATATTTTAAAAAATAGACTCTCACTAAAGTTTATGAAAATTTATACATTTATCAGTTAATACGGCCAATATACCAGTACCAAATAGGGCTACGTTGCATAGTTTTGAATTATAATTACACGTTCGTTTTATTTTCTCATCGTTTGTAATATGTAAAATGGATGATGAGATTTTATCGATAAATAACCATTGACAATCATTAAATGCACAGTACTCGCATTGCGTAAGTTTCAAACCTGAATTAAGTGGAATAGACCAAAATCGATCAAGTGTCTTAGAACATCTCAGTTCAATTTTTAAGGTATTTTTAGTAAGATTTTGAATCACTAATCCTAATGTTTCATGACTATAACGTATACGGTTTATATATTCATCTTTAGTACACGTATCAGGAGATTTCCATTGTCTGCTAAGTTCTACGGTTGGCAATAAACAAAATTCTATGATTGATGAACCTACAGTATCCGTTGTTAAAAATAATGATGTGTTAGAGCATGAACAAGAAAAAAAATGTTTGTCTTGTAAGACAATCGACATCTTGTAATGATATCGAATTTTCGTGAACATAACATATGCCGCAAGTTTCCGTCGTCAGAATAAATCGATCTAGCGCCGATGACCAACATATATCGTGTATTTGTTTGAAACGCCAAGGGATTTTTTTGAATATTTTAAAATCATTATCAATTAAACATAAGTACGACTTTTGATGAAGTAATAAATATTTATTATTACTGGCAATAATCTACGAGCTCAGGTCAGCGAAATCGATTGTTTTAAATGGTGACGAAAGAATTGTTTGCAGATCTTTTTTTTCTTCAATTTGAACTGCATTATCGTCAACAGTCAATGGATAAGTATGGATTTTAAAAGATATCTGTTCGATACTGGTTAAATTTTCATGAAGTCGAGAAATTTTTGTTTTGATTAAATCAAGATCATGTTGCGATGTTTCTGCTTCTTCGTTAAGTTTTGTTATAGTATCTCGTACTAAGTTAATTTCGATTTTTTGCTTATCAATTTTCTCTATTAGAATTCGTTGAAGTTCTTTAGATTTTTCGTCGAAGATTTGATCAATAGTTTTATAGGATGCTTTACGCCATTCTTCCAATTGTTTATGATATTCTTGAAGTAATACCTTGATATCTATTGAATCTAATCGATAATCAGCTGAATTTATTTCATCTGTGAAAGGATTTAATTGCGAAAGAAACGCATCATTATGTTCTTTCACATGTAGTAAACATATATTTTTATTGCAGCAATGACAAAGAGCACGCGCTATTCGTTTACAATTACTTGTTGCACAAACTAATTGAGACATAAATAATGACAAATAGTTTAATACGCGACTAGTGTGACTAAAATAAAATACAAAATTTTCTCTGTAGAAAGTATCGACAAGACACGAGTTAAAAACAAGCTCCCTTGATGGCTCCTTCTCTTTTCTCGTTAGCTATATAGATGTTCGAAGTGAAAATTATTCTATGGATATTAGACACAGTTTGAAATGAGTACGTTGTTTTGTTTTTTTTCTTTTTCCATCGCTCGAATAGAAACACCTAAGGGCTGACAACAACTTTGCAGATGCAGGTTTCATTTTTTGCGTCGGGAGCCTCTTTTGTAAATTCTAGTGAAAATATATGTTATTTTTTATTATTTCAAAATAGAAAGAAAAAAAACATACATTTTCTAAGAGTATAGATCAATATTTTGATCTTTTCATTTTAAAAGAGGTAGTGCGACAAAAAATAGTAGGTACTTCAAAAAATGCCTAATATTTGTTGGTGGAAACTATGTTTCTCGCTTTCAGGCGTGTTGCAGTTGAGAGAGCTACGCAATTACTAAGGATTTGAGAATTTTCAAAAAAACATCGAAAATTTCAAAGGTTGTTTTCAGCATCCATTCTGTTGAGAAGAGCAACGATTTCACTAAAAGGCCTAAAATGGAGTATCAGGTACTGTATTTTAAAACGATTAATCATATATGTTTTGCCGGGAGATGTCTTTGATGACATAAGAATGCCATTTCATTCATTTGAATTTGTTGTTGATGAAAGAAGAATCAAGAATAAAAAGAAATTAAACTATAAAAACATAGGCTGCCAAGAGCTGGTACGAAATCAATATATTCGAATTTCAAGGTATTTACATTCAATATGATTGGTCCAATCTTCAAAGTTTTGACGTCACCTATTTCTTTCCTCATGAGTCATGACCATGCAGTGCTCCACGAGTCATGTAAGCAAAACAAATCTATGAACCAGTCAGAAATACCTTTACATTGAAATAAAATCATTATAGCTGCAAATATATGACGATTGATCAAATACTTTTTTGCCAATATATTATATTGTTTTTCTCTAACTTTAGGGTATTAACCGAGCTCTCTCCAAGCATGACAAAAAAAGATTATGTTGAAGTTGCGACGTGTAAACATATGACATTGCCTGTAAATACCTCGAAACTTGAAATGGTACACTTCTATGTACAGTATTTATTTTCCACTAGCTATTTTGTTAGTCAAAGCAGTCATTTATCGAAATATGATCAAATTTTTTAAGTTACAGTAAAAACTTTTATCAGAAAAAAAAATATTATTAATTTCAAAAGCACATTGAACGCTCTCAAATATCTAGTTTTTTCGCATTACTATTGCTCGATCTTAAGAAAAACGGACTTAGGTTAGGATATATCATCGTACTTACTTATGACACTGCACATTTCAAAAGCATTATTTTCATTAATAATGAGTAAAATATTTATGAAAGTCATGCTTCAATGCTTATCGCACCTCTATTCTGGGTTTTCATCTTTTCTTTTTTTCACCTATTAAATATCTCTAATATCGATATTGTGCATGCACACTAATTAGCACTTTGTTATTACTGAAATATTGCTGTTATAAAACTGAAATGAATAACAAGATCAATTCTTTTTGTCAAGATATTCAAATAAAACAAGTAGGATTGCTCTATGCGATTGTAGTTTATATGTTTTATTTTAAATTTATCGATCAATGACTCATGTGTAATTATAAGTCAATACGAACGATAATGAGTGGATCTGAATTTTTAGATTTATGAAAAAATCTAGAGGACTTACAGATGCCGATATTATAAAAGACTATCGATTTCTAGCATGTCACCATAGAAAACAAGGAAGCAACTGTCGTTTACAACAGAATTCTTTAATTTATTGTCATAAAATACATATTGCTATTGAAACAATAGACTTCATATTTCTAGTTATATGATATAATCCTCTATATAAAAACAATGGACGTATAATTGCCATCGCTTTATTCGTACACGGCAAAGAAAAAAACTGATTGCCTCTCTTTTTTAACCATCAATGCGTGTATTATGTCCTCTCTATACAGTCATGAGAAAAGTGTATAAAGCGTAAACATGTACATATATTTTGGTTACGGTTGAATACACTTGCATTCATACAAACGTTATCATACTTACCATTTGTATTCATACATAAGACAAACACAAAATATTCCTCGTCAAAGTGAGTTTGGTGGTTTTTTTGTTAAATACATAAATGCAGTTTAAGTACAAACATTGTTATTTTATTAAATCGAAATAGATAAAATGAACGGAACCGATGTTAAACCTGAACATCTATCAAGTGAAATTCGTGTTATACCATCAAGTCCCTACACAGAAGTTCGCAAACCAAGCATCAATAGAGAAGTATTAGTTCCTGAAAATGAAGCAATAATTGCAGGAAGTAAAACTCAAGAAAGATCAGCGACTAGTTTTCTTAATAATGCACGTAAAAAAATAGTACTTGGCCGTAGTTCACTGAATTGGGGTAAATAGAAAGTAAAATTAATCAAAAATCATTCACTTAGCTTTACATTTCAGCTAGATTAGCCGCCTTTTACACCGTATTTTACTTTTGTCTGGGCTGTTTTTTTGTCATGTTACTTTACGCATTTGCCATGATTCTTGATCGCGACGTGCCAAGATATTATAATCAAGAAAGTACAATGGCTGTACGAACGGCCGCTACTGTTGGTTTGTTAATAAAAATAAAACTCGTATCTATGATTTCATTTTTCGTCAATCTTTCTTTTACATATAGTCGGCATGGGTTTTCGGCCACAGCCAGACGTTACGGAGAATCTTATTCAAGTACCCAGTGATCCTCAGGAACAAAAGCGTATTGCATCATCACTTCGATTATTTCGTGATGGTTAACTAAATGAATGCAGTTTAATTTTTGCACAAAAAAAAAACATATTTATCTTTCTAGTTTATCTTATTCAAAAACCTGATGCTAAAGCAGAAGAATGTACTGAGAAAGACCCAGCGTCAGACTTAATACCTGGTGCAGCTTGTCAATTTAATTGGTTTCATGTTGTTCCTACACAAGAGCATCCATGTTCGGACAATAATATGTATGGCTTTAAAAAAGAGGAGCCATGCATTCTGGTTAAATTAAATAAAGTATTCAATACTGGTTTGGATTCATAGAAAATACTTTTTTTTGCTCTGTTAGGTTTATGGATGGCAACCATCGAAAGGTCATATACCAATAGATATACAGCTTCTCCAAGGCGTTTATACTAATAGAAGTGTATCAAAACCAGATGTTTACATCACATGTGAAGGATCGGTATGAAATTTGATAAATTCTTTTGAATAAATGTATACTAATGAGATAGTTCTATCAAGGGTTATTTTATTTTTTAACCGATCTCGTTTTTTTCTCTCCAAAGACTTAATTAAAATCAAACATAACAACTGAAGACTATAGTTTTGTTCTCTCGTTCATATAGAATCCAGCTGATCGAGATATTTTACATGATCTGACATATTATTCGGCTGGAAGCATTCCTGTTTCATCAAAATTTGGTGTTATACCAAATTATTATTTTCCATATCGGTAAATTTTTCCTAAAACACAAATAAAACGATTTTATTCCTTTATACTAGAAATGCTCCGGATCATGTTCAACCATTTGTATTAGTTCAATTTAAAAATCTACCATTATTTCGTCTTGTTACTGTCACATGTCGTTTTTGGGCACCATCTGTTATATACGACCCACGAGCTATGCGTGGTATGGTTAGTTTTCAACTCTTTCGTTCACATAATGTCACTCAGTCACAAGTCAATAACAAATAGCAAAAGAAAATATCCTTCATTTTAGACTAAATAAATTTTTATCTTTCTTCTCTTTTGTTTTGTGTTTTATAAGTAGGGTTTTAGTGAATTTTCTTGTCTAAATAAATGATGTGTGCGTTCGAAAAAAATTTCCTTCATCTAACGATATGTAAGACTCAAATCATATTCCGTGTAAGTTAAAAAAATTGGATATAAACGAATGTGTAAAATATGATTTCGCGTATGTCTGTCATATTATGAGAATAAAATAATCATGGTCATGTTCTCTTACGTTTTCGGCAAACATGTAACTTGATCTCGTTTTTTTCCTTGTTGTATTCGGTCTTTCATCTCGTTGACGTCCTTGATTTAATAAAATAATGATTGTTATTCGTCTCTGTACGACTGCAAATCAACGAATTATGCATAGAAATTACGATTAATTATTTTCACTTGTCAATACCGTTACCAACATGAAGTTTTTCTACTATTGTTCGTTCTGCATGTACAAATCACTATTTTTTTTCAACTGCTTTTTCGTTTGAAAAATTGATTCGAAATAGAAAATTATTCTCTAACAATTATGTGCCACATTTTTACTTCGATCGATTTTTCCTTTTTTCATTAATCTAATATTTGTATAAGGCGGAGGAAAGAGAAGAAGAAGAAAATAAAAATTATGCTATACAACATACAGATTAGCAGGTAATGAAGAGCGATACATAACACGTACGGTAGGTCAACAAAAACGGAACGGACTGTGAAAGTAGTCATTTTTGATTTCAAAGAAGACGGAAGTCCTTGGTAGAAAAAGAAAAACATTGTTTATTACGCATCACAATTCAATATAAAAGAAAAAATTAATTTGTTGAATAATGCAAAAAAAATTCTTTTTCATATTACAATATTAAATATATAGATAATCGAATTTGAATGTTGATTTAACTCGAATGGTATTTTTTCAGCCACTGGCTGATCTTTTCCATCGTTTTTATCAAAACAAACCTCGAAAGAGAAGAACAAAATATGTGTTGCTGTATTGACTTAAGAAATCGCATGGGATGCATTATACGCTGTGCAAATTTATCGTAAGAAGAAAAAAACTTTTGCGAAGCTCGAAATCCTAAATAGACGCATCAGTATTCTCATTTGACTAATAGCATATCAAGTTTAGCGAGTACGAAACTTATTAGTTAGTCTTCGCACCTTATCGATTAGATTTTTTTCTTTTCGTCTCTGCTATGAATTTGATCTTCGGCATATTTAACAAAAAAATAAAACTCTTGTGACTTGAAATCTTGCATACTTCAGTTCGTTTCTCTTTCACTAGAAGTCTTTCAATGGGCGACAGATATTTTTGTAAAAAAAAAACACGTCGGAGTTTTTTTAGTCTCTGTCATCCAGACATTTTTTTTATTATTCTAGACAAACAAGGGCGATTATGGTTTTTAAATATGTATAATAAACGATGAATGCCGCGAATCGCATTCACTCGTTGGAACCATCGTATCATAATAGTATGTTTCTTTTTTATTGGTTTTTTTCTTGGTTTACATTATTGGGACTTCATTACGAGTAATGATTGTTCATCGATAGTTTCCTTGTCTTCTCCAAAACCAATAATGAGAAAGTCAACATCATTCTATAATCATTTTCAATATCGAACAACTCATACGTGCCAAAATCATACATCGAAAATATTCTTAACTATTGCTGTTCTATCATCGCATGAACGCCTAAACGAATATCTACCAGCTATATTTGAGACATGGCTATTAACTGCAACAATCGAAATCGAAATAATTATATTTCTCGAAGAACAGTACGAGGGCACAGAAGAATTTATAGAAAAATTATTTTCAAAATCTAATGAACATATTCAATCGTGTTTTTATATTGTTAAATTAAAACATGTGGAAAATGAATATCCACCACAAAAAAAAAGTTTCTATGCCATGAAATTTCTCTATTCGTTTTATCAACATCGAACATCATGGATATTACGGTTAGACGATAATGCCTATGTCAACATTCCTGATTTAGTTCTATGGCTTAAGTCAATTAATCATCAACGAGCTTTATATATAGGACAAGGAGGAACTGGTAGGAAAAGTGAATCGACCATACATTTTGCTCCCGGAAAGGTAACCAGCAAAAGACTAAACCATTGATTTTACATTCATTTGTTCGTATGTCCTTTTTAGTATTTTTGTATGGGCGGAAGTGGCGTTATTCTTTCGCAACAAACTCTTATACAATTAGGACCTTGGCTTGATCAATGTTTTAAATTCGAACTTCGCACTAATCATGAAGATGTCGAGCTAGGCCGATGTATTTCAACGCATGTTAATATAGATTGTACGAGTGCTTATAATTCGAAATATTTATTTTATCATCATTACGGTCCGCATTATTCATTTGGACATGATTTTACACCATCGATTGTTTCTCCTGCATTTACTCTTCATCCAATGCGCAATCGAACTGTATTTCAACAAATCTATAATTTTTATAAACGAAAGCAACAAAGAAAATTAAATTTTCCTTTATGGAAACCATCGAATGGAGAAAACTATGTTACATTTTTAAATTCCATAGAATTCGATCTCGTACGTGATATACATTATCAATTAATCGATGCACGTTGGAAATCATACATTAATACAAGTTTTCAATTGTATTTAGAGCATTTAAAACAACTTTGGCATCGGCAATCTAGTAATTGGACAGTGATTAGTGGTAGTTTTCTATTAGGTTATCATCGTGTTATACCACAACGTGGCTTAGAATTAATAGTTGAAGTATTTCTTAATGTTCGTACGGTTAGTCTTTCTCCATCTCGATCAACTATTGTTCGAAAACGATTTCATATACGTCAACCTTTCGTTCATAAGAAAAATTTTGATTTTCGAGAAATAACTAATCTTAATTCTAGAAAAGAAGAAAATAGATTAAATCTTATTGTTGTTTCCAGTAATAAAGATCAAGCATTATCAAGATTAATGCGCAATTTTCAACAAGAAATTCTCACTTATCCTGACCTACAGCAGGATTTTACTTTAACAATACTTTATTTTCGTCAGAAAAATTCAATAATTAATCAAATAGAAACTTTATCTGTCAGATATCCATCATGTATTCGTTTGATGATTGTTAATGGTACTCAATATCCATACAATCGTGGATTTGGTCGTCATTTAGCATCAAAAGATTTTCCACGTAATCAATTACTGTTGTTTCTTGATGTAGATATTAAATTTACAAGGCAAGCCTTAATTAATACTCGTCATATAATGATTCATCAATCATCCGTATCACCGTGTGCAGTATATTTTCCTATCATATTTTCTTCTTTTTCGACAAAATTTACGACTAATAATCGTTCAATGATTGCTGTGCACAAAGATTCGGGTTTATTTTCTATTTATGGCTTTGGAAATGTAGCTGTACGTAAACGAGATCTAGATGGAATTGGTGGGTGGGAAACGAATAATCAATATTGGGGCGACGAAGATGTTAATCTATTCCAAAGATTTGTTAATGCTTCAGCTGAATGTTATATATTTCGTGCTGTTGAACCAGGTTTCAAACATTTTTATCATAAAAAAATGTGCAATGGTATTAAAGATGAAGTACGACTAAAAATGTGTTATGATGCAGAAATTATTCTCCTTGGATCACAAGCAAACATGGTTGATCATATAATTAATAATGAATTGTTAAAACTTTGAACATAATTGAGAAATTCGTTTGCTTTTATTTGCTTACAATGGAGCGATCTGTACTTATAAACAAGCCAGACGGCCGTGTGGGGTGAAAATGATCACATTCATTGAGAAACTAATGAATTTAAAATATGAGCTGCTGGCGGCTTACGTGCACCGAGCTGTCTGATTTTTAACGAATTGATATTATATCTAATTTGTCTACTATTGAAAATTTTAGTAGAATTTATCTTTCTTTTTTCATCATAGTTCGATTGAGCTCAATGAGTTGTATAAGAAACACTTTAGTTCAAAGATTAAAAATTAATTTTGAAAAAACTTCCAGATACCCTTTTTTCCCTCACAACAGGATATAGGCCTAAAATTCTGATTTTCCTGAACATTATTTTTTCAATTTTTGTAAAATAGTTTTTCTGATGTAACTCATTAGCGTTAGTCCAGCCATGATGAAAAAGGAAAGATAAATTCTACTAAAATTTTCAATAGTAGACAAATTAGATATAATATCAATTCGTTAAAAATCATACAGCTCGGTGCACGCAAGCCATCAGCAGCTCATATTTTAAATTCATTAGTTTCTCAATGAATGTGATCATTTTCACCTCACACGGCCGTCTGGCTTGCTTACGAGTACAGACGGTTCCATTGTTAATAGAATTAAGTAATGGAACGTGCTTAATTATCTAGGCAATAGTGAACTTTAAATTTCGGCATAGCGAATACGGCTGCAGAGAGAAAAAAAAATAACTGCTATTAATGAGATATCAATCAGGATAGGTCAAAGTCAATATTCTTCATTCGTTTTTATTTTCTGTTTTTGTTCATATAAATAAGAATATTTGTTAATTAGAATTGATCATATAAATATTTCTTTTCATTGCTATTTAAAGATGTACCGAGATTGACAGTCTCGGCTTTTGGTCGTTCCGTAAAACTGTTATAACGTCTCATTTTATAGAAAACTGTTCACTCTACAAGCATGCATGTTGAAAGAAATCTTAACATTTGCACATAATCAGCGCATCCACAAGAAAAAAAGATTTGTAAACAAACTGAGAAATACTTGGCAATATCTCGAATTAATTTATTATTATTATTTAAAAACGAGGTTAGACTTTTTGAGAAGCAGAAAAAACAATTACTCAAACATATTATCCTTAAAAAAAAACTCTATGAGTGCAAGAAAGTTGTTTACAGCAGATCTATGTCCGCCCCAAGCAAATCAATCAGTTTCCTAAAGGTTATTTGAAAATATAAAAAATTGATTACAATTATTATTATTTTTAAATTCAGCTGTGCTTCAAAACGTTCTAATTCTATAGTGCTATACAATATATCCACCGAGAAAATTTTCAGCTGCATTTGACGAAAGCATGAAATAGGGCGACACAATAACTAAATGACACTGCAACTTTCGAATCGTCTATCTATTATGAGAAGGGGGAAAATGCTATTTTCAAATCTTCTATATTATCGCGCGATAAAAAAGAAACGAAGGTGTTTATGACTCTCTACATGATTAGTTATTTATATTTTCGCTCTAAAGCTAAGGAGAAATAAATCTAAATTGCAATTCATTGCCATAGTAAAACATCTGAAACAAATTTTATTTGTCATAAATACAAATGAGTCCTTCAATTTTCTCTTTTTGATTTGCAAACATGTGTCAATATTCAATTGATTAATATTCATAATCTAGACACTATTTCATGCACTTTATGTAACACATCATGTTTAAATGAGATTAGAATGACACACATGCCGGATCAGATAATCTATCTACTTTTTTTATGCCCACATATCTGTATTCTATTTTTGCATACATCATATTCGGTAGCAAGTTGAGTCGAAAAAGAAATCTAATTAGATAATTGAAAACATACAAAAAAAAATAGCTCTTCTATTGAACATTATCTCGGAATGATTTCAAAAATTAATTTTTTTACTCATTATAAAAGTTACAAATTTTCTTCTCAATAGATTTGTTCTCCATTAAGAAAAAGTACGTTTATTCGTCTTTTATGCACATTCTTTTGTTCTGCTTTCTCTAGTATGTAACTAATCAATTCTTTCGAGTTGCAATTTCTTCAAATAGAAAACAGAAACAATGAAAGTTGTTGAATGTATGCATTGACAAGTAACTCTAAAACAAAATCACACGTTGATGTCATTTAACATTTCGATACCTGAAAAAAGCCCCGTTGAATTCAATACAATGACTGGCGTAGCAGAGCCGTTACCTTCGAGATATCTTCGAAGTCGTACGGCAACAGCTAAATTAAAGCATACTATTGATTTAGCAGTACCAACAATGACAACTATGACCCCGATGGTAAAAGATGTACACAATATATCGTTAGTTACATTAGCACAAGATTTTGCCTATCAAGTATCGAAACGCCAAGGAAATTATCAAAAATTTTCTGAAACTTTATTAAAAAATAAAAGCCTATTAGTACCAAGACGTATGGCAGTCAAACGACAACGAGCAGCATTGAAAGGCCCTTCGTTACAATATGAACCGATTAGATCGGAAAATTTTCAAATCGAATTAGGAAATTCAATGGATACAGCAGCGCAAATAAATCGAAATGAATCACGTCCAACAACATCACCAGATGACAATCAAACTCAATCGCTATCATGTCGTACTAGTTCATTACGAGAAGAACCTTCTCATGCACTACCATCAGATATTTCTCTTATGTATAGGTATGTAGAGAAAATAATTGATAGATTATAAAATGTTCAATTTTGAAAATCAAATATTATTTATTCCCTATTTTCTAAGTCATAATCTTTCACGCCATAAGTTCTTGAGTTCATTTATGATAATGTGACCTTTATCAAGGACATTTCTCTTTCTGCATATGTTAATTTCTTTTTCATCGTGACTACGCCCATGAGAAAATTACCATCGTGCGCAATTATGAAGACATTGTTTTCTGACAAAACAAAGAGAATGCTGTCTACAAATTTTATCTTTAAACTAAATCAAACTATAAAAAGATAATTATTTAGAGAAAAACCAGTAAATCTTCATCCAATTACTGGTCATTTTATTGTACAATATATTGAAGACAATGGTAGTCCATCACCATGTTCCTATGTCTTGCCACGTAAATCCTGTAGAGAAAAAAATGCTCCTGCATATAGTTTTGGAACGAGATGTTTAGTTGAAAAACGTATGTTTTTTGAAAATCAAACAACGCCAAAAAATCTGACAAAAAAAACATTTTCTTATGTAGAGGGTGGTTCGCGTACCGCATGGCAAAAACAATGGTTTTCTAGCCCAAATCCATTTACAACAAAAGTTGATTTTAATCGTGAAACTGCATGGCCAACACCAGTTCACTATCAAGCACAGCCTACGATAGGTTCTCAAACAACAAAGCAAACTTTCCCAGCATGGTCATTTGCTGCACGTTCTCTAAATAGTCCACCATTAATAAGAGAAAACAATCCTGCGCCTGATACCTATGATACAACAACAGCTTTTAGAAAATTAACAGCAAAAAGTACACCAATTACTCTGAAATCACGAGTCGGTGGGACGCAAATATCAACTAATCAATCAACCGGTAAGTTTAGTCTCCGAGTCTGTTTTTAACCTTGAAATAGTTAATAATATTTTTCTATTTTTATGCAATCAGACAAAACACCAGGTCCGGGTGCTCATGATGAAAGTAAATTTCTTTCTAACAGACGTTCATCACCCAAACATTCCTTTGGTAAACGTATTCCGGCGTCATTTCGTCAAGATCCCTATGTTCAAGTTATACCATAAAATGGAATGCAACATTAATATTTTTCTCCTTTGTTTGCTTTTTGCCGTTGATATATGCTGATTGCGGTAAAGCTTATTGAAAAAATATATTTATCGCTTTCGTAGATTTCAATGTAAATATTTACTTATAGCGGAAAAAAAGAAACTTATTGTGGCTTCAATAAGTACAATTGAGGGTTTCGTGCCAGCTGGTAACCATAGATATTTTTTTAATACTTCGGTACTGTTCATAACAGACGTGCAGAATACATTCACATCATACCAAGACCACCCATGTTTAATTAATCAATATTAATCGAAAATCTATAATTCANAAAAAAAACATTATGTTAATTCAAAATCAGGCCGTCTTCTATTGTTCTAACGAACATTAATACACGTTCAATTTATATATCAAAAGGTAACTAAGGACACTCTCAAAAAATTAACAATGATTGGACGAGAAAAAAAAATGTTGCCCTGAATCAAACAAACAGATACGATTTGTTCTCAATTCAAAATTGCATTCGTTTTTCTTGGCAATTATCCAACCAACTGAATATTCGTTTTTTGTTATCAACATATTTGCTTTGTTCCTTCTAGGAAAGAAGCGACGAAAAAAAACAACACATTGCGTCTAACGAATCGAATTTATTATATTTTGGCTTCATCTCAAATTTCTGTTTCATCTTCTAAAATAATCTTTTTTTGTTAGAATTAAGCAGACATCGTTTTTAAACAACTGCACAGCTATCGTTTTTATTGCATCCGAAAAAAAAATCGATATGAAGTCAATACAAAAAAAGGGTAAAATATAACCTAGTTAATTAGTTATCTTTACATTATAAACACGGATGCGTGAAAAAATTCACTTTACAAAAGTTTTCTTTAAAAATTACAGAAAAAGCTATATGAATAAATTCTAAGATGAATAATTATCATCAAACATCCGTTCTTCTGGCACTAGCTCGCCTATTAAATATTTTTCTAAGATAATCCATGCATCTAAACTATGCGGTTTGTCAGAGAATACCATAGTTGCATCTGTTCCAGCATATTCAAGCATTATGTCAGAGCCAGCTGGATGCTAAGAAAAAGAAAATAACAAAAAAATGAAAACATGACTCATGGAAATTAATTTTAATAACTTACTTCTCGCATGAAATCTGTTAAATCATAAACACGATCCCGTATTACCATCCAACAATCTGTTTCAGTACAATGTGCGGAAACATCTTTAAGTGTATACTGTTTTCGTTTTGGTAGTTGTCCTACTGTTAAATTCAGTAGTTTACTTTGAAGATCATTCAATACGTCTATTATATAAAATATGACATACGATAATGAAAAACATTTACACATATGAAAGAAAACTTACGGAAAAAGTCCATTGTGGTTGCAAATAGCTTTGTATGTTGCTTGGATTTTTAGTTTTTGTAATAAATATGAATAAAAATGGGTCAGCATCGTGTGTATTTATAACATTATTGTTAATAGAGATAGCATGATGAAATGATGAGAGAAAAGAGAAAAAGAAATAGGAGGTGTGTTTATTCGTATGCATTCTGATTGGTGCATTTTGTTTCTCTTATTCTCTCTCTCTCTAGTTTGTTTCATCAGAATATCACGTTTATATTCGATAGACTGGATTGGGGCCAAGACGAAAAAAAAATGCACATGAAAAAATTCAACTTGTTGGCCACCGGCTGTACGCCCACGGGAAAAAAAAACATAGTCAACCTACTGATATCACTTGAATTCAGTCGTAGAGTGCGCAAATGTGTTTTGATACTTAAAAAGTGCACGGCAAGTTTGCATATTTGCGTCGTCGACAGAGACGGAAAATAGTTATAATATATATGGATGATTTTACTTTTTTTCTATCTGACAAGGAAGAGACTAAATATCGCAATGGGGTCACATGGGATCTATTTTTTCTCGTTTTTTTTCAAACGAACTTAACTTTTTCGATATTTGCCATCATTTACATGAAGCGTAAATAATCTATGTACAGAACAATTCAACCTTAAATGGATTCGGGATGATGAAATGTTTGGAAGAAAAAGAAAGTTGTCTCGATTTATTTCGTCTCATGACTGAATGAACAACTAAAATAAGAGAATGTAAAAAACATCAACCTTGATCTATATTTATAAATATTCATGATCATGAACCGATTAGTCTGTGGGTGATATTGCTTACACTGAAGAAAAACCTTTACTCAAAGCCTTATAGTATCGTCCCATTTTGTTTATCTTATGAAAAAAGCAATCTTTTCGTTGAGCTTCGCTTTAGAATGTACGAAATGAACCTGTCCTCTTAAACGAAATTAAAAAAAAAAAAGAACATGCAAATGTAACTCTTGACGAAAAAGAAAAGATTAGAATTCATGTTAACTTGAATTTGATAATGTACATCTTACTAGGAAATATTCAAAAAGATTACGTAGAACAAACTTGCAAAGTAGAGATCATCGAAATTTTATTTTTCAAGATAAGATCCGATATTAATAAATCAGTACAGCACGTTAGCTTAGCTAGACATGCCACAAAATACAATGTCAACCAGAATTGAGATGAGAGTACTGAGAAATAGTTTCTATTTGTACTCATTTACTCTAATAGAAAAAATATTCGACGAAAAACCATATACATTTACTATGTTTATTAAAAATACGTTTTTTTTTATTGACGTCGGTTATCTTTTTCTTATTCAAGGTCTTCACTGGTTATATCAAACAATTCAACTGTTCTTTAACTTTGATATTAAACATATGTGCACAAACCTTTCGTTCGTATCTCATATTTCATTGTCAAAATATCGACTGACACACCCACTATTATTTTCTTATTACTTTATCCATCGACGTAATTTGATAATAATTATACTCATCTTATTGAATCATAAAATGTTCTTTACCACCAACGTTTTGCTATCAGAGGCAACCTGCGCACATAGATCATGAATTGAAAAACATATTCTTCTACGATGTCGTTATTTTTCTTTCAGTATCATCATCGTCGTCGTGCAGATTGTTGTACAATTAGAAAAGACAAAAACAAAAACACCAAAAGAAAAAGGTTTTGCTATATGTAGAAAGAAACACAAACAAACAAACAAAAAAGAAAGCGTCTATGACGGCCATTTAAAAACAAACAAAGGAGATAGTTAAGATTCGATGTGAGACCGTACAAAACGCGCGCGCCAATGAAAGAGAGAGAGAGAGAAAGGAAGTAAAGTAAAAATAATGATGTGATCTGCACAAAACAAATTACAAATAGAAAGAAAAATTAGTTGAATGTAATGCACCCTCTCTTGTAAAACACAAAATATGTCATTTTCGATCAAGAAAAAAATATTTTGATGCAATAGATCAACGTTGCGATGGGCCCCAAGCTGAAAATAAAAATTTCATGAATTCGTTTTAACATGATTGTAAACATACCTGAATTGGAAGAGTACATGTAGGACTGTTGTTGATCATGGTATTGATTGGAATTAGGTGGATAATTGTTGGAGTTATTATTGCTATTATTCCAACCGCCAGCAACAGACCTATAGGAGTAAAGAATTTAAAAGAGAAAGCTGAAGTTTTGCTTAGTCCTACTGAGGATAAGAATCCCAAGATTGTTGTCCATTGTTATTCCACTGTTGTTGAGAATTATAGTACTGTTGTTGTGGATAATTTGGCTGCTGATAATTACCACCATACTTGCCATAACCAGGATTATTACCACCACCACCGCCACCTTTAATTGAAAAAAGAATCCAAAAACAAATTTTCGGTCACAAGATACAAACCCATATAGTTCTGGTTGACTGGTGGGCCGCAAGAATTTTGAGAATACTGAAATTATTTAATTGAGTGCTTTGCTTTTTATCTTTCATTTACTATACTTACAGGATCATATTGATTATTCATACTGCCGCCATAATTCGATACATTATTGCTAGTATTCGTTGATTCATCACGTCCCCAACCGCATTTGACTGCATAACCATGAACATTTGAACCATGTATATGACAAATAGCTTGGCAAGCATTGTCTTTTTTTGCAAATCTTATCATACGAAATTATTATTTTCCCTTGCTATTTTAAAATTTAAGAAATTTTACCGAACAAATGCGTATCCTTTTTCTTTGAATACACGTATTTCTGTTATTGGACCATATCGTTCAAAACACGAACGAACTAAATCTTCATTAACATCACCACAATTACCAAAATATACAGTCGTATTTGTATCACTCGTTCGATTCCATACTTCATTAAAATCAAGTTTGGATGTCGAAAGTTCTTGACCATATTGAGAAGTATTTGAATCTAAATATTTCATTACGAGACTTATTATTGTTTTCAAAATTTAAGTCATTCATTTTTATTCTTTTCCTATGCTAGTACTAGATCAGAGCAAAAATAGATTTCATTTATAAATAATCTGCTTGATTTCTTTAAACGTCTTGAACTGGCCTCCGATTGGAGTTTTTTTAAAATATAGGAATCCTTAGAGGATCAAGGTTATGAAAAATATAGAATTTTCGATAAAAAATGACAAAAAGAGAGGACGTTTTATACATCGCTTTTGTTCAATTGTTTTGGTGCTTTTTAACTGCCTGCTCGAAAATCGTTTTAATGAAGCTGTTATAAACAGTTCAACCGTAGCCAAGATCCTTATGCAATTTTTTCTACTGAAATAAGTCGCTAATTCGAGGATCATTATAAAAGTTTTTCACAAATCGATAAATAACAATAAAGTAGATCATAAGCTTTGAAAAACCAAATACATGAAAAAAGACATACTATTTCTCATCATTAAAGGAGACGTTTCAGATTATGGACATGACTTCCCAAAAAATCCCAACCTAATTTTGTTGTCTTGATAATCAGCATTCACCGCTTATTATTTTCCACAAGTTTATTTTTGTATTTTATTTTAACTCAATTCTTTTCCTGCAATAAATAAGTGTAAATGAAAAATGCATATTCACAGGATGGTGTAAAATTTCACGGGCTTTCAGAATATATCGTTACTTTTAAAAAATAATTTCTTTTGCTAAAAATATCCTCAAAATACAGAGTGAAACTTATTTTCTCCAGGGGTATATATCTCTATGCAGCTTTTATATCTAACTAAAACTTCACTAAAAATCCGAAACTAATAGTACATGATCACTTTATGAATTCTTTGTTCTTTTGAACTATTTTGTATTTTGTACTTAGTATTGAACAATTTCTCAGTCAGCCCACTAAATAGACGAAAGGAAAAATACTGTTTAAAACAAATGTCACTATAATACAAGAATTTGTCCAAAACACATGATTATACACATTAAAAGCTTTTTTCCGTCTAACTATAATAGCAAAATTAAGAGGTTTTCGGAAATTTTCTACTTTTTTCGATAAAATATAGGAAAAATAGGAATTTTTAGGAAAATATAGGACAAAAATAGAACTTTTTTGAAAATATAGGTCGAATCGCAGCCCAGGTCTTGAAGAAATATGTATCTGACTTAAGCAATAAAGTCATTGTTAAAATTAATTTATTGTCAACATTTTTAATTCCAAGGTCGTACCTCGACTTCGTGTAGCAGTTGTAGGCTCGTTGTTGGGTCCTTTTCTTGTTGCCCAATTTGCACGTATTTTTCGTGTGCCAAGCCACTGACCATTCATACTGGTAATAGCTGTTTCTGCATCCTGGAAATAACCATGAATTCATTGTTTCTTTGCAGTGATCTACTTACACTCTGATTGGCGAAAGATATAAAGCAATATCCTAAAATGAAATAACATTTAAAAAGAATTAACTTCATCAATATTAAACTATGAAATAAACCTTTTGGTTTTTGTGTATCAGTAAATTTGGCAATTTTGATTTCTCTTTAAAATAACAATCATTTAAGAAGAAAAGCAATGTTCATACTGGTTTCTTACGAAATTTCTCCGAACGGTGAAAATGCTTCACGTAATGTGTTTTGATCGATTTCAGGCGCTAGATCACCAACAAATATGTGAAAATGTTCTAGGAAAAAAACAAAAAAAAAACGAACAAGCCTGCGAATACGTTAATGAAAAAAATAGACTTACTGCTTGTATCAATTTTACTTGTAGTACCTGCTGATGTCGTTGCCCAATTCACTTTAATTTCTCTACCCACAACTAAACGTTTGTTCATGGCGAGTAGAGCATTAGCTGCTGGTTGATGTTCAGCAAATTCAATAAACGCATATGGGTCACTGTTTGGCTGAAAGATATATTATTCATAAATAAAAAAAAGGATAAACCAACAACGAAACACATGCTTCATGAATGATTTTACAATTTCTGCATGTTCCCATTTGTGAAAATAGAGCCATTAAAAGATCTTCCGAAACAGATGGGTCAAGATTACCAACATATCTGTGACAAAAAGTAAATGAAAAAGCAAAGAATATTTCATGATAAGTCTACTCACAATGTTCGAGAATTAGCATTGTCCTCGAATGGAGACTGCATTGTATTTCAACTAGCAGGGTTCTAATACTAATCTATTTAAAAAGAATAAAACAACAAAAATTATGAACGAAAAACAGATGGATCCCTATTCTGTACATGGATAAAATTTTGCTAGTTTTGTGTAACTATACTAAATTTTAACCACACTTGAATCAGCAGCACTGTCAATGAGTTTCAATAATCGTTTATATACTGCTCTTTTTTATTTTTAAACTAACTATAATTAAATAATCTTTACGAATATTGCAATCAATATTTATTGAAGATTCTCTAAATGTAAATAACATAGCAAAGTTTCTGCTCAATACATCGCTGATTTACATGTAGATGTCACTTATGTCTGGTACCCATCAGGGGACAAATCCACAGGTTCAGCTCAAAACAGTTTATCTGTAGAATAAATCCTATAGAAAATGTTGCACTATTCTTTCTTAGGCTCAGCAGGAACTTGTTACATATATGTTTATACAAGTTTACAGCGTTCATAAATTCTCAATCGCTTCACATCAATGCTATTTCACAATCAACTTTCACGCACAGCCCATATTGAGCCAATGTACAGATTAATAAATTGATAACGACTAATCAGAATGTGAGGCTAGTAGTGAACTAGTTAATGAAATTATGAGCACGTTCTGGTATGAATAGTATGACAATATATCGTTCACGATACTATTCGCAACTAGTTTAAATTTCTAGGAGCATTCCTTCCTTATTAGACACATGAAACTAAGTAATTTAACTCGTTTTCCTACAATAGAAAAGTTGTTGAAGTTAATGGGTTGATCACCTTCGTACATATAAATGTAGCAACTTTCCTATATCAGTTCGAACAATAGTACTGGTTTAATGATACATATACGGTAAACTATGTATAAATAAAAAATCGAATATGTGAATATTCGAAAAATAATAAACCAACGTTCTTGTAGAATAATGGCGTCATCCTATGATGCAGTTAACAGCTAGGTGAAAAAATGCTTAAAATTACTATTATGATTTTTTGTTCTTCTTCTTCCTTGCCCTTTGTTCTATGTGTAGAGACCTGTCGTTTTTGCAGCATCAATTTTCAAACAAAACAAACAACTGAGATAAGTGGTGTTCGAAGTCGATATCAAAACAAGTTACAAAAAGTATTGCCAACAAAAGGAAACAACGGACATTAGCAGAGAGGCGAACTCTGTTTGTACATTTTATTTCACTTACTTTTATTCCTTCATAACAACGTTTCATCGTCAACGCTAATAAAGAAAAGTAGTACTTTTGCAGATACTGCCAGTAATAGTAGAATAGCCAAGGTGAAGAAAACAAAACTGTGTGTTGCTTCGGCCAGTACCTCGAGTTTTGCAAAATTTTCTTCTGGTCTGGCTTGATACTAAAGAAGACTTCCAACGATCAATGCAACTTCTCCGAAATATTGTAGCATCTATCAAAATATTTACAGATGCTGAACACTGCGTTGATCTCATCAGTGATATTGAAAATGAAAAAGTATTGTTGATTGTAACTGACTCACTTGGAGGACATCGAATATCCGATACATAAATTCATACTTGGACACAATTAAATTAAATTTATGTTCTCAATGATAGGCCAATAACTTATGAGCAGTGGGCTCACGTAACATCGAAGGTCAAAGGTGTATACACACAAATCGGTTCGATTTGTGAACCACTAAAAGTTCACCTTGAACAATGTGATCAAGCCATGATATCAATGAGTTTTAATGGCATGGATCCATTACTTATGTATACACAATTATTCAAAGAAGCACTTTTAGAAATAGAAGACGACGATGATAAATCAATCAAGGAACTCATCGAGTATTGTCGTCTTCAAGATGATATTCACAAAGACGACATCAATAAAGTTGAACTTGAAAACCATCAACATAGACCCATTTGATGGTATACTACTCCATATTTTATCTATTCGATGCTTAATCGTGCTCTTCGACTAATGGATGTCGATAGTATATTTAAGATGAATATTTTTATTCGACATTTACACAAAGATATTGAAGCCTTATATTGTGAACAAAAATCGACTAAGACCTATGTGACTCCCTTTCAAGTCTTCCGTGGACAAGGTTTATCATTTGATGATTTCGAAAAAGTGAAAAAACCGAAGGTGGACTGATGTCATTCAACAATTTTCTCTCCACAAGCCTTGAACGTCAGGTCTCCTTTGGTTTTGCAGAGTCAATAGCCATTAACACAGATTTGAAGTCAATGGGTATACTTTTTGCTATGACCATTGATCAAGCAATTTATGAAACATCATTGGTACCATTCGTCAATGTGAAAAACGTTGGCTCCTTTGGAGGCAAAGAGGAGGAAATTCGTTTTTCAACACATAGTATATTTCTCATTGATTGCATTATACATATTCCTGGCAAATGATACAGATTGATTATTGGAGGTCCATCTCATTCTTGTAGACAATGATGATCACGATCTGAAAAAGCTTACATTTCACTTAGACTGAAAATTAATTTGAATCAGGGGATAGTCTCGATTTGGTGATATACTTATTCGCGTGGGCGAATCATTAAAAGCAGAAGACCTCTATAAAAGTCTTCTTCATGAAACATCCCCTGAGAAAGAACGAGCACATCACAATATTCAAGTCGGAAAAGTGTATTATTATATAGGCGAATATTCGAAATCACTTGCATCGCACGAAGGATCACTTGAAATAAAAAGAACTCATTGCCAGTTCGAATGATTTCGAATTGACTATTTCCTATCGCAACGTGTCCGGGGTGTACGATAGAATGGGTGATTACCACAAAGCACTATTGTATTATAAAAAAGATTTGAAGATCAGCGAAATAGCTCTGCCTCCAAATCATCCTTCACTGACGATTTCCTACAATAGCATCGGCCTGGTGCATATCGGCGAAGTCTATACAAAAATGGACAAGTATTCTAATGCACTTTCATGGCACGAACAATCACTCGGAGTAACCAAAGTAGCTCTTCCTCCGAATCATCTCGGCGTAGCCTGTTCCTATAGCAATAGCGGCCTAGTGTATGACAATATGGGCGAGTATTCGAAAGCACTTCCACGGTACGAATGATCACTAGAAACCAGAAAAATAGCACTTCCTTCGAATCATCCAGAATTGGCTATTTCCTACAACAACATCGGTGCGTTGTTTATGCAGATGGGCGAGTACTCAAAAGCACTTGCATTGCACGAACGAGCACTTGAAATCAAGAAAATGAGTCGTCCTCCGAATCATCCATCATTGACTACTTCCTATTTCAGCATCGGCTTGGTGTGCGATAACATGAGGAACACTCGAAAGCACTTTCGTACTTCGAAGATGGCTCGAAATACTCAGCGAGAATGAGCTTCTACAACGTACCCTCCTGTCTACAATGTTAAAAAGCACTTAAATTGTAAAAACGAATATGTGATCCGTTTAATCCAGGTTCTTCCATATTGTGCGGTGTCGATGAACAGAGTCGTGCTAATTAGAAATAAAATTACAGAGCATTTTTTCTTCTTCTTGAATACCTACGATTTCTATTCACTTTTCGAAATACTACCTATTAATGGATGTACACATACAATTCATAGTTTTTTCTTTTATGTCGTTTGCATTCATCTAATTGCAACATCAAAGAAATGATCCCGAAAACTATGCAATGACTATTCTTGAGTCTTTTGCATAGTCTAACTTATCAATCGCTATATGATGGCTTATTTGTAGGTTTAATATTGAGAGTAATTTGTGCGAATTGATTGACTTTTATAAGCATTAATATCATCAAATTCATTGTACGATAATGTGTAAAAGACAAAATTAGCTGTTTCTTCCTTAAAACAAGACCAATCAATAAAAATGATGTTGAAAGATCTTTTATCAGCAACTATCTATTACGCATTTCTGACTAGTAACAAAAACAACACCCGGCAGCAATTGAATGACATGTTCATGGTTGAACATTCTACGAGCTGATCGAATGGCTATACATGAATGTTTTTCTATTTGTGAGAGAAATCATTTGGAAATTTATCAGTACTTTCTAACGTGAAACACTGTAGCCACGGTTCATCAATGCATTGGGCTATCCAATCATAGGTAATTACAGTAAAAACTAGTTGTTTCACAATGTCTTATAACTTCATTAGTATTAAAAAATAGATAAGTCAGAATGAAAAATAAAAATTATCAAAGATTTTATTCTACCTTGAACTCCTTCGTATGCACGAGTATTTGAACTTTGAAGCAATTCAATCGACACGACTAGTGAATTCTTTTCTTAATCAACTTGTCACATCGGCTATCGTTCAATGTAATGATGTTCATAAATAAAAATAAATGCGACATAGATTAATGGTTTACCTTGGGACTTTTTCCTTTTTTTCTTTAGCAAATAATGCATAGAATCGTACTATTTACTTGATTTGACTCGTTTTTTTTTGGCAAAACGGCACGCGTTCAAGTAATGCAGGCCGGTGCTATGTCATTGGGATGCCCAGCAGAGAGAGGAAAACGTTCCGACAATTGAAGAAAAGAAAGAAAAAAAAAAGGTAAAACTTCATCTAGTAATTCCAGAAAGATTAAAAAATAATCCTGATTATTATATTGATCTGTTTTATCTCGGTAAGCGAGCGAGCGAGAGAAGCGTTTTGACAGATGAAAAGATTTATTTCATGAAACAATGCATTTTTGCGTACAGACTGAAAGTATCCTAAAAACATAATTAAATCGGTAAGATGAAAAGCAACACAAAAAAAGTAATCGGTGAACAGATTGTTTTCTGGCAAAGAGCAAATATAACTTCTAACAATTCTCATTGCTTCTCACTTGTCAGGTTTTTTTATAGAGCCTTAAATCATGAGCAATTCGGATTTAATTTAGCTCTCGCTAGTACCATTTTGAAGTACAACAGTATATTAAATGTATTCTACATAGGAGTACGAGATTTTTATATTGAGCAAAAAAAGATTGATTGAAAATAATTTAATTACTATTACTTGTCATCTGTTGATTAGTATGCTCACATTTTGATAGGCATGTAAAAATTTGCTTCATATTTTTGAACAATTATTATCACTCTCAAAATAGAAACTAAATATTTGCTAAGTGAAGCCGTTTCATTAATGTTTTTTGTTCGCGGTACATGTGGAAAATTTGCAAAAGCAATATTTTTCTAGTTTCTTTATTCAAAATTTTTAGGGGCGCTGTTTCCTACTTCTAGCGAAGCCTATGTTTGGTTTGATAAATATTTTCAAATAACATTTCAATTTTAATCTATTTTATTTTAGACAAAAGCACACATACACACACATTCATATGGCTCATCTATATTCTACGGACAATATACGAAAAGAATCGATATCTTCGGCTTCGACTAATTATACATATTATAATAAAACCTTTGAAGATACAACCGATTTATTTCTATTCGCTTGTGCACATGGCGATTACATGCTTGTACATCGACTTTTAATTGACGATGAAGTCGAAGCTGATGTATCGAACAAAATGGGTAAAAGTGCTCTTCAATTGGCTATTGAAAATGAACATTTTGAAGTCGTCAAAGTTTTACTTGATAAAATTCCTTATGAAAAATTTCGCGATGCACTTCTTTTGGCAATTTATTTGGGTCATACAAATATCGCAGATTTTATTATGAATCATCCAACCTATCGAACGTTTAGTGGCGGTTTTCTTGATCCAACACATCCGCAAGCTTATGATGATTCACAATTTAGTTCTGATATAAGTAAGTGTTTTCGCGTCGAATTTCTTTGTGATAAGTCACTGCAACTATATCGTTTTACTTATAAATTTTTATTCTGCTTCTTAGCTCCACTTATTCTTGCTGCTCAATATAATCGTTTACAAATTGTTCATCAACTATTATCGAAAGGTGAACGCATACAAAAGCCACATAAAAGCATGTGCCCATGTGTGGATTGTGCTGATAGTTCGGCGTATGATTCATTTCGGCAAGCTCAAGTTCGTCTATCTGCCTACAAAGGTCTTTCATCTGAAGTTTATATAGCTCTGACATATCCTGATCCGATCCTACAGGCATTTGAATTGAATCATGAATTACGAACACTTGCAAAAGTTGAACATTATTTTCGTGAAGATTATGAAAAATTATCTCATCAATTATCCATCTTTGTTACACGATTACTCGATAATGTTCGAGGACATGAAGAACTTGAAATTGTGCTAAATAAAACGGGTCAGCCATACGAAGAAAAATATGAAAATTTAGCTCGATTCGATTTAGCTATCATCAATCAAGAAAAAGCATTTGTTTCGCATTCGAATTGTCAACAGAAATTAATGGAAAAATGGTACGAAAATTTATCGGCCATTAAAAATGCTCATCTTACAAAGCGTATCTTATTTTATCTGGCTTTCATTGTCTGCTTACCATTTTTATTATTGGCCTATTATTTTTTTCCTAAAACTAAAATTGGTTCATTGGTATGTATTAAAATTCATTTAAAATAATTCTATTTTCTAATTTCTGCAGTGTCATCAACCAAACTTAAAATTAAAAGCATACATTGTCTCCTATCTTACTTTTATTAGTCTTATCGTAGCATCGAGCTATTTCTCAATATCACATTTACAAAAAACAAAATTTCTTTCTAATTATAATTCAACTATTTACAAATTTTATATAGAAAATATCTATGAAAACGATCAACTGCGATATGATTTAAATAGTTTAAATCAAAATTCGCAGGCCAATAAAAATGATAGACTCGTCAATTGTGACATTAGCCTTCGTTTTATGGAACCAAATCCATTTCAAATAGCGATTTTTATTTGGGTTATTGGTTTTATATGGCAAGAAACTAAACAACTATTTGGTGCGGGTGTGCGAGTTTACCTAAAATCACATAGTGAGTTTAAAGAATAAAAATATGTTATGCTTCTTGTATAAAATAACAATGATTTCTATAGGTAATTATGTCGATTGTCTTATGAATATACTTTATATATTATATTTCATATTTCTCTATTCATCTATGGTTTTAACTCGTACATCAATGAATATGTTTCATTCATCGGATTATTGGAGAAATATTGCTCGCTATGATAAAATGGTGGAAAGTGAAAAGGTTGAATATCTCGGTAAAACTTATCATATACTCTATTGGCTAAATGCTGATCGATATTATTGGAGTAGTAGTGATTCGCAAAATTTAGCAGAAGCATTTTTTGCCATGGGCAATGTTGCGAGTATTTGTCGAATTTGCTTTCTATTACCAATTATTGGATTTGTTGGACCATTACAAGTAAATACAACAAATAATGTGTAATTTTAGTAAATAGTAGCATTCAATCATTTTGACACTTGATCAGTTAGATTTCATTTCGACGCTGGCCGATCGCCGGCTGTTGTTAGGTTCGAACTATATGTTTTTATGTTTGTTTTAGGTAATGCTTGAACGTATGATTATTGATATTTCAAAATGGATTGTAATCATTTTAATATTTTTTGTTGCCTTTGCATGTTCATTATTTTTAATTTTTTCTCCTTTTGCTGTTGCTTTAAAACAGCACGATATTTTACATACATCATCAAATACTGCTGCATCTCAAATAGTTTCAATGATGAGATACGAAACGGTAACAATGTCAACAAGTGTACGATGTATGCCGTACTATAAACTAATCAATCAATCATTTCCCAATGTGACAGCTTCCGATGCACCTGATGCAGCTAATTTAGATGAGAATAATTCCTGTAAAAAATCGAAACAGTACGACAAAATTGAAAGCGTTGGACCTCATCCGGCTATTCATTATTTTGGTGAAAAATTTGGATCGACAATATTAACAACATTTTTTACTTTATTTGGTGATATGGCTGAAGATGATATACCAGTAAGTATGAAAATTCTTGTCCAATGCTTTAGTTTATGTTTTGCTAGGATCGTGGCTATGAACTTATTTCATTGACATGTAATAAACCTGATCCGAAAAGTTACGCACCTGGTTTTGATATATTTTCATCGAATCTTGGCTTTATTATTTTCGGTCTTTTTACTTTTATTTGTGTTACAGTACTTATTAATACGTTAATCGCTATGATGGGCAAAACTATTGATATAATTGATAATAGAGCGGATGTGGAATGGAAATTTGCCCGTTCAAGACTTTACATGGAATATTTACGAGATGGTAAAATAAAATGTTTTTCGCTTAACTTATCATAAGATCATCTCAAATCAGTTTTGTTAATTATCATAAATAGAATTGGTGTTTTAGAGAGATTATGAAAGATTAAACTATATGTATAATTATTATAATCGAGAATACTGTCTAAAAAGTGATATTTTTTAAGATTGTAGCAAAGTTGTCAAAAAATTTTGAAAAAAAAAATACTGTTTTTTTTCCTGGTTTATAATGATGTGAAGTATAATCTTCAATGAAGAAGCAACAACATCTTAAGCATACATCTCAATTCTTAGGCAGTGCATGGTCAGTAACTGTGCGTGAAAATTTAGAGTGATTCAGATCAGTCTTTTCTCCAGAGCCCTAGCTAGTATTATAATCCATGCAGAATTAGGTAGCTGAAAGTTAGTGGCACTCAATCTATTCGAATTTCTTACTGTCATATTTATTTGAAAATTTCAAGAGAGAATTTGTTTTTAAAATCACTACTATTTAGGAAATACTTTACCTGTTCCAATGAATATCTGCCCGACGCCCAAGTCTTTTATTTACCTATTAAAACGAATAAAAAATCTGACTCTTTCTAAAAATTCATCCGATGATGATGATAAACGAGCAAATGGAACTAGTGATGATCGATTGGATGGGCTTAATATTCGACAACGTAGCCATGGTGATAATGATATAAATATGAAAGGTACACAACATGATAGATTCAAACATGAAAAAATCTTTGATCGTCAACGTAGTTATGCTGTACATGAAACATTAACATATAAAATAGTGATTGAACGTATTGTTAGACGATTTTTACTCTATTATAAAAATAAACATACTGGTGCCAATGAAAACAAGGATGGCCTTGAATTTAAAGAATTCAAAAATGATGTATCATCATTACGTTTCGAATTATTAAATGAAGTTGATATGCTAGATGATATGCGACTATTGATTGGAGAACCAATGAACAAATTCAATGATATTTTAGAAATGAACTTGGATATGGATAAAATCAAAGAATATCTGCATGATCAAAAATTAATTTAGAGAATTTTACTTTTTAAATATCTACATGAATGACTTATTATCATATTTTTGTAGCGTTCTTTTTCTCTATTGCAATAAATTTTATTTCTAATGAAATTTATGCAACAGTGTTGTAAAATTTTCAAGATGCTCGTTTAAGTAGCTATAGAAAGGTGAGTGGTGGATATTTTTTCTCACGTTCTGCTCTCCTCATTTGTCCTTAGATTCCTGTCTGTGTCAAAATATGCGTAGAGAAGAAAGCAATAGATACGTATGTATGTGCACTGTTCCTTGATATCTATACCTTTATGCAGACTGTATAGTTTCTATGCGAATTGTAAGAATGTCTACATCTATTGCGCTAACTATTGACTCGCGTATTTTTTTCCGTTACATTTCCAGAAATCGGTCACGTTGGTTTTTTCCAAGTACATCCCCGTTGGTTTTTTCTTTTCTGCCATATATATATATACACCGAGAATTTCCTCACGTCTGGCAGTCTTGTATATATTTACTGATTCAATTGCTGTTGTGACGGTTATTCTAGCTATGATATTTTATGTTTAGATAGTATTCACAAAAATTAATATAAGAATTTAATAAAATTTGTACAAATACTACTTTCTTTTAATAATTCACTGAAAATGTAGTAACGATTGACTAGGAAATACATATTGGATGCTTAGTTTTTATATGAGAAGAAATATCTTAGTTACAAGTAAGATTCTTAGATGTTCTGAATCGAATAAAAATATTTCTCAATTTACATATTATTTAAAATTCGACTGATTTGAGTTGCTAAGCAGGCAGACATTTAAAAAAAACACGTTTAAACGCTCTGAAAGAGAAAGTTTTGCACAAAAAGCGCGTTTCTAGCGTGAATGATTCATAATCGCAGTTTCCGATTAAGTGTTATTACCCTCATTCATATTCACACATGACGATCTCTAGTCAATTGCATAGTTGGATTTCATATACGAGATCATAGACGGTTTGAAAACACAAATGTTTTGATATATCCAATGCAAATGTTGAGTTAAACATCAAGATGTTTAAATGTTAGAGAAAATATCGAACAGTAGCAGAACAAGAGCAAGAATGACGCCAGTAAAACTTGAAAATAAAAGCTCCAGGCAATTATGAGGCATAGTTCATATGTTGAAGAGAAGAACAGTGAAAACTTTGAGATTCAAGATTACAATAATTTTAGGTATCTGAACGGTAAAACATCAGTTCGATCAAGTCGATTCTCCAGAAAAACGCCGAACTTCAAAATGTCGAAATAAAAATATCGAACCATAGAAATGTCGAAAATAAAAATATAGAAGTGTAAAAATGCCGAAAATAAACACATCGAAATATTAAAATGTCGAACTAAAAATTTCGAGTTTCAAAGTTTACGTAACGGAGACGTTATATGAAAATATGCTGTATATCAAACATAAAGAGGGATGACAATGATGATCGACTGGTTCAATGAGACACACTTATAACTAACCTAAGTTGCCAAATACGTTATCTGGTCAATAGAGTGGACAATGTTTTAATCTACATGCAACTGTAAAAAAGCAGAGGGGTTATCTATGTTCAGGCACAATTGAATGCATCATTATTAGGTAAAGCTTATAGTAGTCTACGATAAATGCAATAACCGAACACAATTAAAAAGCGTATTTACGCATCTGATATTCAGACTGGTTTATCATACGCCGTTGCAAGAAAAATTAAATGAAAACTCATCCATTTAATGTTAAAATAAATTCTTCACCTAGCATAATAACAATATCTGTTCTTTAGCTAGCTTCATACATCTTTCGACATTTTTCCTTTCGGCATTTTCCCTTTCGACCAAATTCAGGTTTACCGTCAAGTCACAAAGGAGAAACGAGATTAATGTCAACGAAGATTTATTTTATTTCACAAGCAATATTTCTTTATGTATACCATTTGCAGTTAACAGAAGTATGAATACATCAAACGAACAAACTGTTGCTGAAATTGCACAACTCAAGTTCTATCGAGTTTTGACCAAGTTCAGTCAAAAACTGTGGACGAAAGTCGATAATGCAGAGCAATGTTCCCAACAATTATTTGATGCTGTCAATGAGTTACTGCAACGTGGCATTGTACTATCCGATGAGCTTATTAGTCATTTGGCAATAACAATTAATGCTATGATTTGTCCGAATTATACATTTCTTCATTCTATAGAACAACGAAGTCTACCTATCAGATATAATTATGATCATAGAAAAATGGAAAAAGCTTTCTTGAATCTCTACAACATTTTGAATCGAGTCGGTTTCGAACGCGTGCATCGACAAATCAACGGATGCTACTTTTGCACTAATCCCGATCAATTGTTCATATGTCCTCGACTGCCTTCTAGGAAAACGTACGAATATGCGCCTCATATATTTGTCCTTCCGACTGATCAAGAGCCAACGCACATTCCATTGCTAAATCTTCAACATGTTGTACACAATGCTGATGATGTTCTGTCAATTTTAAATTTAAGAAGCGATGGACTAGTTTCGCAATTGAATCGAACTACAACTGTAGAACAGCACTTAGTAGCTGAGTTCATCGGTGATCCAAATCATGCGCATCACGGGCCTCCTATGGTATGGTTTGCAACTGTACCACCTGAACAAAGCTTAGTTAGTTCTCAATTTTTATCTCCATCATTTGATTTCAAGAACTCAAGCTATGGATGCTATCGTTTCTCTATTCCATTTAGTTATTTCCGCAAGTATAAAGCATATATTCTTGGAACACGAAAGTATGACGAGGAATATTGTCACGCTATTATGTTGACCGATAACAATATTCAATCGGTACAGTTCATGCAAGAACTCGAACCGAAAACATTGACAGAGACAAATATAATAACAGAAAAGAATGGATCATTTCAATGGTTGTGTAACGAAATATTTTGTTTGATGATAAATGGATAGGATTTTAGTATTGCCGTAAGCAGTCTGAAAAGTGATCCTGTACAAGATAAAATTTTTCTGAATTTTGTCGATCATAAAAATTGCATACGCGACAAGTATTTGGCTGATGGACCTGTGTGTGTTATACGATCACGTGCACAAGCCATGGAACAGTTCCTGTCAGAAGTAGATAAGGACAACATCAATTTAACTTTGCTAAAACCTTTTTTTGACAAAACAGTCTATGATGATCTGAAAAATCTTCAAAGGGAGAATAACAGATCTTAATTTAAATTTATCTTATTTTCTTGTGAAGTTCTTCCATCTAATCGTGTATAGAAAAGTATAATCATGGATATTTAAAGCTACACTACTGGACATATAGTCGAGAAAGCTGTTATTATATATTCAATATTTTATCGACTAGGGAAATAAACTGAACACAGCCACGCTGAGAACGAACCAAACAATTATGTTAAAAGTGCTCGTTTTTCTCGTTATAATTGATGAAAATAGTATCTTTGTTTTCATCTTTTTCGTTTCCCCATTCTTTCTTGCATTATGTTTGGTTTGTAGCAGAGACGTGCACAGGGCAGGGCGGTCCTGCTGTCCTGTCCTGTAGGACAGGATGATATTTCGATTTCTGTCCTGTCCTGCCGCCCGCCAGGACCAAGGTAGCCAACAGGACAGGCAAGGATAGGAGAGAAAATTATGCCCTGTGCACGTCTCTGGTTTGTAGAGCGCTTTCGTTTCTTCGTCGTCTTTCTTTAGCCAGCATCAATCTTCAAACAAAACAAACAAATGAGATAAGTGGTGCTTGAAGCCTAAAGCAACTAGCTACAAAAAAAGTACTATCAACAAAAGAAACTAAAAAAGCAGGACATATGTAGAGAAGCGCACTCTGTGCATTTTATTTCACTTGTTTTCATTCCTTGATAACAACGTTTCATTGCCGTACCATGAACAAAGGTAAATCAATATCAATGGCTAGTGAGGCGTCGTCTTTCACTAATACGAATCAATCGAAAATTTCATCGTCAATGCTAATAAAGAAAAGTAGTAATTTTGCAGATACTGCCAGTAATATTAGAATAGTCAAGGTGAAGGAAAAAAACTGTGCGTTGCTCCGACCAGTACCTCGAGTTTTGCAAAATTTTCTTCTGATCTGGCTCGATACTAAAATTGACGAATCTAACGAAGACTTCCAAAGATCAATACAACTTCTCCGAAATATTGTAGCATCTCTCACAATATTTACAGATGCTGAACACTGTGTTGATCTCATCAGTGATATTGAAGATGAAAAAGTATTCTTGATTGTATCCAGGTCGACTGATCCGATATCGGATCCGATAGGAACCTGGAAATATCCTACAATCGGATACAATTCTATCGGATTCCGGGTCGAGGAATCGATGTCGGATTCTCAGTGTCGGAATCCTATGAACTTCCGATGACATCCAACGGTTTTTCGTTGCAATTCATAGGAATCCGACACTGAAAATCCGACATCGATTCCTCGACCCGGAACCCAACGATAATTCTGTAAGATCTGACNGGATTCGATAAAATCGTATTGGATTCAAGTCGGATCGGATGGGTTCCGATAGGTGCCTACTGTCGGATTGCTCAACCTGGGTAACTGACTCACTTGGAGGACATTGAATATCCGATATACTCAGAAAGAAAAAAAAGGAGTCATACTGAACCTTTTAGGGTTTTAGATTTTGGTACCATTTTCAGAACCATTTAAGGTTCAAGCAAAATCTGGTTCTAGTGGGAACTTTTTCCTATTTCTTCCAAAAATGGTTCAATAGTAGTAAAATGTAGTTCGCCACACTCAATTAGTCCAGTACTCCTCATTAATATTTTATTCAACCGTTAATTTCATATTTAATCCCTTATTCCTAACCTTAACCCTTACTTCTATCCCTAACCCTAATTTCTATCTGCTATACTTACCTAGATTTGTTGTGAGTAGAATACGAGCTAGCACTTTCTCCGTTATTCGCACGAAAGCAGCATCGCCGTTAGTTGATGTTGAGACCATCGCAAAAAAAACCAAAAAAGAACAGTGACTTCTATTGTAAGATTCAACTTACCACTAAATGAATTATTCGCATATACCTAAAATATTAAAAGAAACACTGATTTCTTTTATCATATTAAACTTGCATTTGAATTGATTATTCATATTTACCTCACTACAGAAAATCGTGAATTTCTTTTATCAGATTGACATTACCTGTCTATTGATATTCGAATCGTTTTTTTTTCTTCTCTTCTATTATGATACTTTTTGAAGAAAGACGAGATACTATTATTTTTTTCCAATTCTATTTATGATTCTCTTTTGAAAGTCATCGTGAAACGAGAGAGAGAACGACAAATCATTTTCATATTTTATTAGAAAAAACTAAAATCTCTTACTATAATTTTGGGTGTGGGTATAGCGTTTATAGGAAGACACCCACACCCACACATCCAATACGGCTGTGGAGGAGTGATAGATGGTTGTTGTTCAGAAGAGATTTCGTGTTGTAGTTCTTCTTCGTCACGAGCAATTTTCAAAAAAATAGCCGAAGTCGGTTCGTCATTGAATGCTCTAAGTTGACGTTTGACATGTATTTTTAATTCATGACGAAGACCATCTTGTAAATAATCAACTATCATATGTAGCGGCATATTATTATCAACTTGTTTACATAAATCGATGATGTCATCATAATAAGCGATGAGTGTTTCACCAGCGTGTTGTTTACGTTCTTTTAGTTGTGTTTTGGCAGTAGAAAGAGATGGTTTGAAGCGTTCCAGTAGATGCTGTTTTAATTCTCTCCAAGACCGTATTGTTTCTTTGTTGTTATCGTACCAATTAAAGGCTGCTTCTCTTAACTTAATTGTAGCAATTGAATGAAGTAGCGATTCATTCAGTTCAGTGAATGTTCCGATGCGTCCGACTCCATCAATAAATTGGGTAACTTTTTGTTGAGGATCATCTGTAAATTTTGGTAATTCTTTGAGAGCAGTACTCTGAATGAAATTTACAAAAGAATTTGATTACATTTGTGGTGATGAAGTGATACGTGAAGTAGTTAGATTAATCGAATCAACGTGAGGTTGGCTACGCCCCTATGTGATTATATCGTGTGGTAGTAAGTCACCAGGGTTGGTGTTACTTCGCAAATTTCTATTGTGACGACGAGAAGTCGTTTTTTTAAACAATGATCAAAATAAAAAATGTTAAAACGATGAACGATTGTGCGACAAAGTGTTAGATGAAATGAACTGATCAATCGTGTGAAATAGAATCTAGTGAAGACGAATCACGGCACCAAATATTAGAGTATCCCTGTGCTTTCTTGATGTTCTTTTTATTAAAAATCAATTCATTATTTAAGCGAGAGAAGAGAGGATATATATATAAGAGAAATAAAGCATCAAGGAATGCGATTTGAATAAACAAATATCGATAAGAGCACAATGACTCAAGGAATAGTAACATATGACTGTAACAGCCGGATATAAATGATTTTCGATGAAGAATTTAATAACATTTTCCACTAATGAAATAAATAATTGCCAATATACCTTTCAAAGTGCTTTATTAAAAAGAAAGGCGAAGGCGAAATATCAATTNTCAGTTCAGTGAATATTCCGATGCGTTCGACTCCATCAATAAATTGGGTAACTTTTTGTTGAGGATCACCTGTAAATTTTGGTAATTCTTTGAGAGCAGTACTTTGAATGAGGTTTACAAAAGAATTTGCTTCCATTTGTGGTGATGAAGTGATACTTGAAGTAGTTGGATTAATCGAATCAACGTGAGGTCGGATACGCCCGTATGTGATTATATCGTGTGGTAGTAAGTCACCAGGGTTGGTGTTACTTCTCAAATTTCTATTGTGACGATCAGAAGTCGTTTTTGAAGAAATGATCAAAATAAAAAATGTTAAAACGATGAACGATTGTGCGAAAAAGTATTAGATGAAACGAACTGATCAATCGTGTGAAATAGAATCAAGTGAAGGCGGGTCACGGCACCAAATATTAGAGTATCCCGGTTCCCTTCTCGATGTTCTTTATTTAAGAATCAATTCATTGTTTAAGCGAGAGAAGAGAGGATATATATAAGAGAAATAAAGCATCAAGGAATGCGAGTTGAATAAACAAATATCGATAAGAGCGCAATGACTCAAGGAATAATAACATATGACTGTAACAAGCCCTAATTAGAGTTTTCTTTTCGATAAGAATATCCTAAAATAGCTTTTTAACATCGCTGGCGTGGTCTCAATAAAGAGAAATAATCTTTATGAGTTCAAGAAATATTTTAAAAAGAGATCGACAACTAAAGATTCAAATTATTATTGTTATGCCTATATCTGAGTGTTCATCAATGATATAATATCTCTAATTTCTTCTTAATAACAGATGCGCCATTAGATTCTCTATCAATCTATTTAAATAAGAATGTAAAATGCTATATTATTCATAAGTTAGACATTAAAACTAAAAATAGTAGGACGTTAAATATCCATCGAATTTAGTGTTAGTTGATAAGTAATCTAAAAGTGAAGTCGCATGTCTCACTTTAAGGTGTAACCTCGGTCTCACTTCATCATTAGCCATTCATTTTATCGTACTACACGAAATTCGCGTGCAATGCTCACGTGTATTTGACATAATGGAAACAAACTGGATACCTATTTTGCAGAAAACTTTCGATTCAAATTTACAACAAGAAGAGTGAACTTTTTTACAGATTGCATAGTTTGATGCTACGAAGTACACAGAAGAAAAAGGTACCACCCGAAACCCAAAGGGTTCCAATTTTTACAACGAAATCGAAACCCTTTTGGCTTCGTAGAAATTAGGTTTCGTAAAAAGTGTTAATGTCTAATAAGCGATAACCAGTGTTTCGTACTTGTGGTTCTCTATAATTCACCATGCAACAATGAACGAAGGGTTCTCTGGATGCTATGCTGCATTATAGAAGCAATTTTGGACCACTATCAAATGTAAAACACATCCACTCTGCAAAATAAATTGCTTCCTGTAGAAACCGGAAGGAAAGATGCCTAAGAATCGCCTTATTCTGTAGGAAAATTCACGATATCGCTGAAACATAGAAGCCGTATTCAAACCGTAAACNGTGTTAATGTCTAATAGGCGATAACCAGTGTTTCGTACTTGTGGTTCTCTATAATTCACCATGCAACAATGAACGAAGGTTTCTCTGGATGCTATGCTGCATTATAGAAGCAATTTTGGACCACTATCCCATGCAAAACACATCCACTCTGCAAAATAAATTGCTTCCTGTAGAAACCGGCAGGAAAGATGCTAAGAATCGTCTTATTCTG
>OENM01000164.1:100087-132521 GCA_900239745.1 Rotaria magnacalcarata | reverse complement strand
TTATAGAGAGTGCTGCGACAAGATCTGTTGGAAGTATGATTTCTCTTATTTTTGTGGGATTTGGAGTAGGTTTTTTTGGTGCTCACATTTGGTTATGGTGATTCCTATGGAAATGTAGTAAAATGGATGTCTGTAGTGTGCGCACTATTGATGAGAGGGGTTTAAGAATGAGTTTTTTTTTCTTCAGAATTACGGCCGTATACGGTCGTTCACGTTGTTGTACGGTCGTTTACGTTGCAGTGTTTGGTCGTTTCCTGTTTATGATACGGCCGTATACGGTCGGACACGGGTTCGAAACGGTTGGTGTGTACTACCGTAAACGACACGGCGATATACGGCCGTAATACGGCGCATACCAAAACGTTAAAATACCGCCCGTATACGGTCGTAAATCCGGCGTATACGACCGTATACGTCATCGTAAACGGCCGTATCTAGTCGTCGTAATGCTCGACCTGGGTGATTCCTTAAATTTATTTCGACGTGTTTTCCATTCAAAAGTAAACTAATAAAGTCCATGATTTGTATAGCCATTGCTGGCGTGATAAATAATTCATTATTTGCGTCAACGGCCATACTTTTAACATACTGAATAAAAAATTCTCTTGGCATAGTATGTTTTCCAAGCGAATTTTCCTGCTGTAACACCTAAATAAATCATAAAAAAAAGTGAAATAAAGCCTACAAAAAAAATAGTTTCAAAACTATACATCATCCTCATTTTCGTTATTCTGAAGATCTAAATTATCAAATAGTTTGCTTTCGTCAGAGCTTTTATTTCTACACATATTTTCCACGATCGATAAAATGGTCCGAGTTAGTCTCGCTTACAGTGCTGTTGATATTCGTATGTGAATATAAACAACAGGAAGCGAATCAGGTCATTCAACGGTCACGTTCAGAACGAGCGTATTGCCTTTTTTCATACTTCCTATGTGGTACTTTTGTACAGTGAGAAACTAACCTTTTTTTTCGTCGTTAAGCATAGTGAGTATAGCCAAAAGTAAATATATTCGTGTATCACTTAATGTAGTGTGAAAATCAAATGAATGCGTTTCGATATTCGTTTACTTATATTATATCCATTTGTATTTGGCTAATAGAGAGAAGAGAGAAAATATATGATAGTCCCTGGAACATGACACGGTCTAACCCTCGAATTTTTTCATTCTCTTCATGCATAACAGCCATTCATGTCTTCTGAAATAAAAGCACGACGAAAATCAAAGAAAAAGAAGAGAAGATGTTCGTTTAGATCATATCGAATGTGGACGGCTGAAAGCATTATAGATAATTTCTTTGTGTATGTCTGAAGTTCAGACATTAAGCGTTAACATTGAGAGACACGTTGTATAATGAATATTTTATCGGTGTAAATAAAAATAATACTATCAAGAAAAAAAGTATAGTGCTTGTGGAGAAGCTTGCATTTTATCAGAAAAACTATTTTATTGAATTCGACTAAACGATTTTCATTTTAAAAAAATGCACATAATCTTTATGAATTATTTGAATAGTTTTGTACAGTGTTTCCAATGGAAATTCAAAGCAAAATGTACTGTACACTGTATTTTATTAGCAAAGTGTCTTTTTCACTTTGTTTTTTTTCAGCAAAGTATATCAAAGTGTACGAAAGGCAAATTTCCGCAACCTAAAAAACAAAATATAATGTTCGTCATTTTTTTCTTTCATGAGATAAACATTTTGACTTTTAGCGAACAAATAAAGTAATTTTTAATTAATATAAAAGCATATGCTGCTTTTAAGGTTCAGAGATCAAAGAAATCAAAGTGTAAACTATTTTAGCAAAGTGTACGTTTTACACTTAGTTTTTCTTGGTAATTGTATAACAAAGTGTAAATCAAAACTAGCAGATGTTCTGTACATTTTACTTCTGCTGTGTACACTTGCCATTGGAAACACTGGCTGTGTATAATGTGTCTAAACAATGTTCATAAGCTAGTGCCCTCTTTCGTTAGCTGTATCTCAAGTAGATTTGAATGGGTAATATGAAGAATATTATAGTTGAATACAATTTATTGAAATTATAATTTGTCTTTGTGTTCTTTCTTAAGGCAAACTATTTCCGTAAAGAAGACAGAGATAAGAATGTCTGGAAAACTTCTTCGAGAGTATGAAGCTAAAGATAATGATCGTAAATGAATTGAATCTAGTTGTGCTCATAATTGGTGTGGAATAATATAGAAAAAGATGTGTCGAAATGAAGAACTTGTTAAGTAACAATTTATTAATGAAGTTTCATCAAGTTTGCATATTAAATTCGTTACAAAAGATATACGGTTCTTATCACCATTGACGACACCATGTACGATACTACATCCTACTGAATAACCAAGTCCAATAATGACAGTGAGAGCATCAAGAAGTGTGAATAGCCCCATGCTTTTCATCTGGAGAATTAGCACAAATCTTTTATACATATAGAGATCTTGTTACATGAAGTATTCTATCAACAAATTATTTTTAACTTTCTGATTCCAAGAATGGCCATAGCAGATTTTCCATTACTTAATGGCAGGTAATCTTAAACAACAATCAGCAGCATTATCACAAACATCAAAAACAAATTAATTCTTTCGTTCATCGTCCTATAGAATTTGTTCAACGTATTTGCGCTCATTTAGGTAAGTTTTCTTTTTCATATTGTCATATTTATTTCTGAAAAACAAGGAGAAAACATTATCATTATCTTGATTGAGGTATTTTTAGAATCGACAAAAGACTTCTTTTTGTATTTAACACAAAATGATTTCAAGTTTACTATAAACAATGCATCTAATTTCACCAGGTACATTATTATGTTCAACATGTTCTGATCCAACATTAAAAATCTTTGATGGTTTATCATTTGATAGGATAACAATAGTTAAATTAGATTTTATTGTATTAACTTGTTCATTTGTTGATTCACTAAGACAAGCTTTATCATCATTATCTCAATCGGCAATAATTCATACAACATGTGGTGATATTCACGTTCGTTTATTTCCAGAATATGTTCAAAAAACGTGTGAAAATTTTATTCGACATTCAAAACAATCTTATTATAATGGTTGTATATTTCATCGTGTAATTAAACAATTTATGATTCAAACAGGTTTTTTTTTCTTGTAAAATATTTTTAGTAAAAACAATATTTTCTTTCTGTTTAATGAATTAAAGGTGATCCATTAGGTAATGGAACAGGTGGTCAATCGATATGGGGAAAAGATTTTCAAGATGAATTTCNTCCACAATTAAAACATGATCGTCCATATACACTTTCAATGGCAAATGCAGGACCAAATACAAATGGTTCACAATTTTTTATAACTGTTGTTCCATCGCCGTGGCTTGATAATAAACATACTATTTTTGGAAGAGTTTCGAAAGGAATGGATGTTGTAGAGAAAATCTCTCAAGCTAAAACAGATCGACTTGATAAACCTTTAGATGATATTAAAATAATATCAATATCTATTAAATAAATAAATGTTCATTCTATTTCTTTTGTTCATTTCAGATGTCTATTCAAGTTCAATTTATTACAAGATTAGAAAAGTAATTATCATTTTTCAAAGAAACCCTTTTCAATTTCCTTTTAATTTTCCTTATTTTTGTTCTAAAGATATTCTGTTCCTGATACAACATTGGTTATTCCATGTTCATCAACAAATTCTCAATTAGAAGCTATTTTGAAAGGATTATTAAAACCAACAGGTAATACTAATTTTTTATTAATATAAAATTTGATATTCTTTTTTTGTTTCGTTTTAATATTTAGTATCATCGAATGATTTATCTCGTCTTTCGTTTGATTTTCTATGTTTAAATAAATTAGTTCGTTCATCATTAGAAGAACATATACGAGAAAAAGATGAATCATTACTGGAATCAATAATTTCAATTGAGTATATTGAAAAATTTCAAGGTCCAGAACCTGAAGATGTATTGATGCACGATGATTGGGTATCTGCTTGTCGATCATTGGCCGATTCAATTTTAGTTGCTTCTTATGATACAAAAGTTCATTTATGGAATAATCAAGGCGAACATATTATTAGTCTTCCAGGGCATACAGCTCCTGTTCGATCTCTTGCTTTTATTTATTCTGGTTTGATTATAAAAAAAAAATAATCTTTCGAAAGTAACTTGTTTTGTTTTTTTATTTTTTAAGATGAAGGTGAACATGAATTTATAAGTGGATCTCATGATCAAACAATATTAATATGGAAATATGATCAAAATAAAAATAATGTTCAATCATTAATTACTTGTAAAGGACATCAAGGAACTATTGAAACATTAGCTTTACAAAAGTCTGTTTTTTGTTCTGGTTCTTTTGATAAAACAATTAAATTATGGGGATTAGGTTTGTTTCTTCTGTTTAGTTCTTATTTTAAATAATTTCTTTTGTTTATAGAAGAAGAAAAAGAAAAATCATCGACAAAAGTAAAATTTTTATTAATTGAAAAATGCTTTTATTAATTAAAAGAATATTTCTTTTTTAAATAAATAGGAATGTCGATTAACAATAAATGCTCATAATGAAAATGTATCGTCAATTGGTTGGACTTCTACAAATGAACTCGTATCTGGTTCATGGGATCAAACAATCAAACTATGGAATATGGATACAATACAATCAACACAGACTTTTGTTCGTTGCTTTGTTTTTCGTTTTTCAATAAATATAATACTATCGTTTTCTTTTTAGAAATGTGGCAAAGCTGTTCTTTCACTAGATATATCACCGGTTAATGGTTTATTAGTTTGTGGTTTTACTGATCGATTTATTCGCCTTTATGATACGCGTCTTCAAGGTTTGTTTGTTTATTTATGAAGTAAAATATGATCATTTGCTTGTTTCTTTTCTTCAGAAGGATATGTTCTTCGGTCAACATTTTCATCACATAGTCAATGGGTATCAAGTGTTATGTGGTCAAGAAAATCGGAATATTTATTTGTATCTGGTTCATATGATTCATTAGTGAAATTATGGGATACTCGTTCATTGAAAGCTCCTCTATATGATCTCCAAGGACATGAAGATCGTGTTCTATGTGTTGATTGGTCAATTGATGAATTAATTCTATCGGGTGGTGCTGATAATTCATTAAAAATGTTTTCATTTAAATGAAAACAATAAATTGTTTTTCTTTGTTTTTAATTACGTTAAAGAGAGACTATTGTTGTTGTTTTTGTTCATCATCAGTTATAATAAATAAACCGTTAAGAATATGATTCATGAAGAACATAAAATATATATTTCTTTTTATCTATCTCATATTAAAAAAGAACAATGATTCAAATATTCTATTTAACTCAAGTAAGAAGAAAAATATTTCAATCTAATAATTAACTTTCTATTAGTATTTATGTAAATCTAATAAATTGTCAACAATTGATTGTTTCTAAGTTAATTATCAATCAAATCAATTATATAATCAACAAGATTAGTTTATTTTAATTATTATTGTTTAGTCTTGAAAATAAACTAATTCGGTATTTTGATTTTCAAGTCGAATAAGACTTTATTTTAATTTATTTATCAATGTAGAACATATCTTATTGATGTTTAATTGAATTTTAATTATTATAAATATTAATTTAGTGATTTGACTTTTGATAATCTTTTATATTTGTAATGAAAATTTTGATAATATCTATTCTTCTTCTTTTTCTCAACTATTAGTTTCTACTGCTAAGACAATTCGCGATAATTTCATGTGACTTTTCTAGTATTAAAAAAACAAAATAACAATAGATTGAAGTAAAAAATAATGTCAAGGTAGACATTAGGTTTGCAATTAAATTAAATAATGACCAAGAAAAACATTGAATTGTAATTGATTATTCTACGATATAGATTTGCAGAAAAAGTCTTCATGAATAATAATTTTAAAAAAGCTAAACCACAAAGAAACGGTCGAAAAACCAATGTGATCGAACGATTTTCGATAATCTTGATTTCTATGATAAACCTTTCTAACTTATGGGTTTCAACATGAAACATAGAACTTCAATAATCATATATTAATGCTTGTTACGGAATTAGATAGGCGAGCAAATAGATTCATTTTATCAATTTCTTGTTGTGTCTGAAAGCTGAAATTAAAATGTTTCTCTTCTTAAAATATGATGATGCACATCATTTGTAGAGAAATTTTGTTTTGATGAAGCTTCTCAATATTCAATATGAATATCTTCGCTTGATTAAAAATTTTCTTTATTTTTCTCGAAATTATAATCATCACTTTCTACTTAGTACAGTAAAAGTTTCTTCGGAACGTATTGCCTTACAAGTTTGTCTGACAAACTCATCCACTGGAGATTTGTTTCATGACTAGTTCATCATCTTGAATTACAATAATTAAAAATAAAATATATTTATCTTTGTTTTAATCTTAATTGATTATATCAATTGAATTTACATACGAATACTACGTTTTTCACATGATTTCAAGAACGAACTCATCTAATTAGGTCAATTATATTATTTAATAATCTATATTACAGAGTGGAAAAAGTGATTTTTGTTGTTTGACCATGTTTATCGATGAAAAAAAACTTCTTTAAAAATGATAATGCAAGTATCTAATCATCAAATTTATTCCGATTATTTCTTTTCGTCTTTAAAGATTTTTCGAAAAGGAAGATTTTTCTTTTGGTTGCCATAGTAATCAATAATGTTTTTAGTTTATAATGAGCACAACACAACAGAAGTTTTAATAGTGAAGACTGCTTGTGTTCTTGACATTTATCAGCCTGTTAATAAATTTGTCAGATTTCAATCCTAGCATAAAAAGTAAGAAAGTGTAGTTAATAGAAGAAGATATGCAATGCTGCATATCTTCTTGAGGGTGTGGGTGTTAGTGTAGGGGTATATATGTATTCATATGTCGCATCTTTCGGAAAGTTAAACTGAAACTAAATCTATTCCTAGATTTAGTTTTAGTTTAACGTTTTCTTTTCTCCATTTATATTCGAACTCGAATTAGACAGCTATTTATGTATCCGGAACATTATTATGTTCAACATGTTCTGATCGAACATTAAAAATGTTTTCATTTAAATAAAACAATTGTTTTCCTTTGTTTTTATCAGGTAAAGAGATTTTTGTTGGTGTTTTTGTTCATCATCAGTTATAATAAATAAACCTTTAAGGTTATGATCAGTTAACATATTTATAATTATTCAATTAATAATCGATTAATGAGTAAAATATTTCAGTTATATCAAAGTTGAAGATTAATTTTAATTATTAATGAAGTTTCAAAATATTTCTATATTCTCTCTTCGTACTGATATACGCCTAGTATTGTGAAACTCATGCATAAGATTTTTAATTAATTTCATTTTATCAATAATTTAGATTATCTGTAAAGTGAGCCTATGGTGTTTTTCTATTTTATCATATGGTTTTAATTGGAAGTTTAAAAAACTTTCTTGACTAATCTTGCCAATATTGAATATGATTAGACTATAAATAGCAAACTTCACATTTAACCCTTTACGGCCGGATGTTGCCTTTTGGCAACATTTTGCCAATATCATCTTAGGATTTATCTTAAAGTGATGAGATGTAGTTCCTTAAGCTATTTGATAATTAATTACACGTATTTTAGGGCAAACCTATGCCTTTTCGAGAAAGGAGAAAGCTATTGTTGACGAAAGGGATGAATTCTCCCGCCGAGACCCAAAATAGCCCCCGAGTCGAAATGATCTGTTTTCCATTTTGTCCGAGCTTTCGATGCGAGAAGTAACTAGTGGTTGATTTTCCTCTCCAGACCCATTATCTATTATGCCAATAATAGGAATCATTCAGTTTATTCGAAGAACACAGTACAAGAATGTTGCCTTTCGGCAACATCCGGCCGTAAGGGTACAAAAAGTTGAAAACAGTCAACTATTTTTCCTCGATGAAAGACCAATAATCTGCTGTTAGTTTTAGTCCAGACTGTGAAATAAAAGCATACTTTGTTCATCTGCCCGTTTCTTACAGCCCTAACGTGATACATATTCCCATAATCCTCAAAAACTTTCGAAAATAGTGCATATTTCATCTATTTTCCCTAGGGAGGCTCACAAATTTAGTAAGATTTTAACACGATTGGTAATGTTTTATGATAGTCTGAATATTAATACTTTGATGTGCTGTAAATCTTGTTAGAATCTTGCTAAATTTGTGAGTTTCTCTAGGAAAATTGGCGAAATTTGCACTATTTCGGAAGGTTTTTGAGTATTATGGGAATATATCTCACGTTAGAGCTGTAAGAGATCGGCAGATGAACAAAGTATGCTTTTGTTTCACAGTCTGGACTGAAACTAACAGCAAATTATTGGTCTTTCATCGAGGAAAAAGAATTGACTTTTTCCAACCTTTTGTACCCTTACGGCCGGATGTTGCCAAAAGGCAACATGTTGGCATTCGGCTTAATATCAGCTCTTTAAACTCCAAGATGGAATTCCGTAACCTCCACACCTAAGAGACAAAGAATATATAGAAGAAGAATTTTTTGCTTGCTATCTTCTGGTAGCCGGCCGTAAAGGGTTAATTAAGAACTCATTTTATTTTTCTCTACACAAAGATCATCAGTAATTCTCTTGAAATTGCATAATTGATGCGTCTCTTTGAACGATAATCTCATTTGAAATTAGTCTAATTAATAATCAATTTTTCCATATTATCTTGAATAAATATTGATCATTATCTATAAAAATAAGATGCTTTTTTTCTTATCTAATCAAAGAAAGTGAGAATAAATCTGCAACGATGGTCCTAAAAATTCTATAGAAAATTAACATTGATCAATAAACTAATAGAAATAAACACTAAAACATCGGATTATTTTCTTAATATTATCTATGAATTCGAGAAGAAAATTTTTCTTTAATAGAATTTTAATCAACAGTCAAAACCTAATTAAATATATTTTTTTCTCTCATACAACTTTCACTTAATTGAATCGTGCTAGTTGTTAAATTGTGATGAAAACATGTTGGATTAGATAGAAAGAACAAAAAAATGAATTTAATCGGTAAGAGAATCAACCTTAAATGTCGATAACAGAAGAAAAAACAAGAAAAATTCTTCTATGTACTATTTCCTGTATTTTACTATGGCCATTATCAATGATTATCATAGGTATTCGATATCGAAATGAATGCCCAGGTCAACCTCAATTATCAATTTATCATATTACATTTGGTTCGATTTGGTTATTTCTTTTTCTCTTAAATATAGTTCGCTGTTATTTATTTCATCGATCTATTGATTTAATATCAACAATAATTTGGTTAATACTTTTATTATTAATTATTCCAGGTTATATTTTTATATTTAATATTCGAAATATTATTCTAATTTCTGAAACATATCCGTCTGAAATATGTGAAAAAACATTTTATGTTTATTCATCTATATTAATTATTCTTGTTCATATTCCATTATACATATATTTATGGATTTCATGGTCGTTTACTCATTTAAAACATTTTATTCAAAATCAGCAAACATCAATAAGAATATTCACAATAACAAACATTTAAACAAATCTAAAAAACAAAATACAAGGTGAAATAAAAATAAAGACTTTAAAATATATATAAATAAAAGTTTTCTTCATATTATTTGATATTGCTTTATCTTGATGAAGAGCAAATGTTGCTGGAAAATACTAATTAGTTGTATTTAAAATCAATTTACATGAACTAAATCTATTCTGAGCAATTTTTGAGTGCCATTTTAAAATCTTAAATTGAATTTTAATATCGTATATTAACATTAACTTCGAGTGGTGCAAGAAATAAAACATATTTTATACACGAATCGCATCGGAAAGCTAGGGAGAACATGTGGAAAATTTCGAAGAAAAATGTCACGAGATCGGACAAACACAAAGACTAACATGTTTATAAAGTATGTGTTATATATTTTGAAAATACTATATGACACTAATCGTAACTATCTTGATGATAATAAGAAGTATATCTCTTGAGTTTGTTATCAATCATCATGATAAGATGTTCAAAAAATATAATAATTCGAAAAACAAAAATAGAGATTAATCTGACTAATTTTATTCAAACAAACAGATAAGAAATATCAATGAGATTAATATTCATCAATTAAAGAAGAAAGTTGTTCTTTGACAGCATTTGTAATAAGAATAATAGCTTGATCAATTTCATCATCCGTTGTCATATAACTTGTACTTAATCGAATTGTACTTCGTGCTAATTTATAAGGAAGACCTTTAAATAGTAAAAGGAAAAAAATCAACCGATCAAAATTAAAGGAAATGCTTTTTCTAAGTTATTCTATGGATTTTACTTTGAAACTTATCAATAATTCTATTAAGTATTCAATATCATATCGAAATTCATCTTGTTCGATGAAAGAAAACAAAAACAGTAATTACCAATCGCTTGAAGTGTTGTTGATATTGAATGATGTTGTGTATCTTCATGACAAGCACTACCTGTTGAAAAAGCTAATCGATCATTTAATTTATTAACTAATTGTTTAGCATTTATTCCATGAAAAGTTAAACTTAATGTATTTGATAAACATTTTTCATTTCCATTACGAATAATAACATTTGCATCATACTGATTAAATTGATTAATTAATCCTTGATAAAGTCTATCACGTGTTCGTTTCATTTGTTCAATTCTTTTATTTAGTAAATATTTATTTGATATTAATTGACAAGCTTTACCTAAACCAATAATAGCTAAAACATTTTCAGTACCTGGTCGGAGACCTCGTTCATGTTGTGCACCATAAAGAATGGTTTCTAATTTAATTCCTTGACGAACATAAAGAGCACCAACACCTTTCGGTCCATGAAATTTATGTGAACATATAGTTAATAAATCAATATTAAGATTTGATACATCTATTGCAATTTTCCCCATTGATTGTGATGCATCACTGTGAATAACAAGATCAGATGAGCCATATTGACGACATAAGCGAACTATTTCTTCGATTGGTTGAATTGAACCTATGAAAAATAGATAATTTAAATAAATTTTTCATAACGATAAAAATATCGCAGCAAACCAATTTCATTATTACTATGCATTATCGTAACAAGTTTTGTTTCAGGTTTTAATAATTGACGAAAATGTTCAAGGTCAATTATTCCATTTGAATTAACTTGAACAAACGATACTTGAATATTTTTATTTGAATTTTGTAAATATTTAATAATATTTATAACAGATGGATGTTCGAATGGACTTGTTACAATATGTTGAAATTTATTAAAATTTGCTTTAAGAATTCCATGAATAGCTAAATTATTTGATTCAGTTCCACCACTTGTAAATATAATTTCATTTGAATCTGAAGCATTAATACTCATTCGAACTTGTTCTCTTGCTTCATCAACTAAATATCGAGCTTGAATTCCAATTAAATGCGAGGAACTTGGATTACCAAATGAATTTAAAGATTTTAAATGATGAATCATTGATTCAATAACTGATTCATGTTCATGCGTTGTTGCATTATTATCTAAGTAGATCAGATGAGAAATATCTCTATTTTGCTTATCGAAAACATTATCGTTTGAGATAAGCGCCATGTGTTCTTGCTATTGATTTGAATATTTGTCGTTCTAATATTTACAGCATTTGTTCTAACAGTTATGCATATAGATGCTTTTCTCTTCTTTTCTTTTCTTTATATAAATGGTGACGTGGCAAATATTATATTGAAACTGGTTAACATAGACTAGTTTTTTTTCTTTTCTCGTTGCACTTAATAATGACATACGTTGATTCTCGTATTAGCTTTATTAAGAAATATAAGATTTGAAAATTTTCTTCATCTATTTAAATACATATTGTTTAAGATTTTATTTTTTAAAGAAACTACTGTTATTCTTGATTCAATATTTTAATAAATAAAACTAAAAAGTAAATTATTGTTTTAGTAAATTTTTTTGTTGTTCTATGGACTTGGTTGCTACCCAGGTCCATCATTCAGACCGTCTGAAAGATGGCAGTAAACTGCCTGAAACAGTTAGGAAACGGCGTAAATAATGCCCTAAACGATGAAAAACGACCGCCGTTTTTTAGCAGTTTTTTGTCAGCTCGGATTACGGACCGTTTTTCCCGGAACGTTAATGGTGTCGTTCAAGGCCGTTTCCGACGAAAAAGGACAAGTAATAAAAGCACCCCATTTTTGTCCATTTTGACGTGATCACACTGTTTTTCACCGTTTTACATGCGAGTTATTCTAGTCATTTATACATTTTAAACATTTTCATTTGATAATATTATTATATATTTATTTTCAAAAGAAAAGTCTACACATAAAATAACATGAAATAAAACAAAAAACCATCGGAAAAAAATTAAAAACACTAATATAATCTGCAAATTAAAAAAAATAAAAACAATGAAATAATCTACAAATTAAAATAAAATAAATTACAATAAATAAAATATTAAATTAAATTAAAATAAAATAAATAAAATAATACTAAAAAGATAAAAACAATGAAGCAATCTAAAAAATAAAGTAAAATAAAATAAATAAAATATAAAATGAATTCAATAAAAATATAGTAAATGAAATATAAAAGAAAAGCAAAATAAAAAGAAATAAAAGAAAATGAATAATATACAATAACTATTTCAACCATTGTTAGTTATATTTGAAGATTATTTACAGTAAAAAAGAAACATTATCAACAAGTAAAATATCTAATGTAATCAAGATGTAATTTCATTTTGTATTGATAAAATTTTGATTTAATTTAAAATTTATGGAATTTACTAATTAAAATTGCTTTTTTATTGCTCATTTATTCTTTTATCTTTTCATTTAAATAGAATGTTTTCTCCTATAATCTTGATTAAAACAAAACAATCTTTAAATTCATTTTATTTGCATTGAAACGCTTAAATAATACATAAAATCCTTTTTACAGTCGAGTTATGTTGAGGTCTAATTATATGGTAATAAACTGACACTATCGAATCGATTCAATCAAAGTCCATATTCGACATGTACGTCAGTTGTTTTTTGTGAGATCAGATCAATAAGTATGAATTCTATGAGAAATAAAATATATCTTAGGACTATATATTTTCCAAATAACATTTAATGAATGAATGTAATTCTTGTTGCAATGAATTTAATCTTTTAAATCTTGTGCTCGCACGAAATATTATTCTAAAACCATTTAAAAAAGAAATGCTCTAAAAAACTAAAGAAAATAAATATATTTTTTTCTATTCTTATTTAATCTAAATGAAATTAAGATTTTTTCAATTGAATCTTAAATTTTATTTACTTCTTTAATTATTATATTGATTAGTTAGTTTTTTGATACTTTTCCATTATCAAACATCTATCTATGATATTTTGTAATAATTAATAAATTGAAGTATTTTTATTTTAAAGAAAACTTTCTTTTTTTTACTATTAATCATATAGCAACAAATAAAAATTTAACTTATTTTCAATAAGTTTTTTTAGTGTTCTTTTATTAGATGCTTAAATATCGATTAAACAAGAAAATCTAAAGAACAACAAATATCTATAGTAAAGAGAAAAATGCTTCGTTAAAAATAAAAGTAAATTTTCATAAAAAGAAGAGTTGATTTTCCGTTATGGAAACAAGTTAAAATTATTAAAAACCATATTCTCATTGTCTCTATAAATCTAGTAATAAATAAAAAGTCTTTTAATTTTTCGACTATTTTATTTTATTTATCTGTTGAAAAACGAAACACACAATTTTTTATTATATTCAAAAATGAAGATTTAATGGTGATATAGTTTCTCGAAAATATGCAATGTTGTTGTTTGATAATGATACGAAGATTTTAGCAGATATTTGTTTTTTCAAATTTTCATTTCTTATCAAATCAAGGACTTTGATTGCACTGAAGAAAACATGTTGTGTCATCAGTTTTATCTTTAGTTTATTCATATAAAATGTGTTAAATTTATTTAGAAATCGAAGAAAACACCCAAGCGAAAGAATGAAAATTTTATATTTGAACTCGGTTTATAAAAGTAAAAAATGGAAACGATGATGTTATAATCGATGATGAAATTGATTTTCATAATTATGTTATGTAAAGTGAGAATAGACTTTAAAAGATAAGAATAACTGTTTCGTTTTTGTTTTATCTTGTAACACTTTGTGATGATATTCTAATAGCTATATGAAGAAGTTCATCTATCTAATTTCAGAATTGAAAATAAAGGTTTGCAATTTTCTATTTTATTTTAGTTCAGTTATTGTATGAAATCAATAAATTTGTTCATTATATAGATGAAAATGGATTGTTTAAATAGAAAAGAAAAAGACAATGTACAAATAAATGCTGTTGACGTTGTTCCTACTATCGAAGATTCAACTGACGATACATCACAACATCATAAAGGAATATATTGGCGACTTCTATTTCTTAATTTAGTTGTATTATGGGCATATCAATCATTAATATCGGCACAAAATTATTATAGTAAATTTTTTCCTAATGATCATTTAGATTTTTGGGGAACAGTATCAGCTGGTTCATCAATGTTTTTTCTTCATATAATTCAATTATATTTTGGTGTTTATAAATATGGATTTACAAAACGTGTTATACCTGGTTTTATCGGTTATATTATTATTGCAATTCTTGTTATGGCTTTTAAAAATAAAATTATTTTAATTATTGCTTTTGCAAGTGTTGGTGGGATTAATACAATTACTGAATCTCCTATTTATGGTATTGCTGGATTATTTACAACAGGTTCATTTACTCAAGCTGTTCAAGTTGGTAATGGTATGGCTGGATTTTTAAATGTTACTGCAAATACAATAATTCGATTAATTGTTCTATTAGTTCATAGTAAAATCGATCAAGATCAATTATCATTTTATATATTTATGAGTGTATTAATAGTACTATGTTTTATAGCTATTTATGTTTACTATAGTTTAATAAAAATTCCACCAGTTAATATGAGAATAAGCCAACAAATTGCTTTATTCCAACGAGAAAAATCGGGTGAGACTGTTGAATTACATCTTGTCGAAAATGAGCTTTCATTTTGGACATTAACAAAAATTTTAAAAACTCATTTATTTGTTCAATTTTACGTGTTATTTATAAGTTTATTATTATGGCCAGGTATTCCATGTGGTGCATCAAATAATGGTTGGTTTAAGTATGGTGGTAATCATTGGTGGTGTTCACCTTTTATTATTGGAACATTTAATCTTGGAGATCTTATTGGTCGTACTCTTGCTGTCAAAGTTCATCAATATTTTTCTTCAAAAACTTGTTTATTTTCTGCAATTTTAAGAACTTTTCTTATTCTAATTATATTTTATCGACATCATATAGATAATATATTTCTTCTTTGCATGATACTATTAATGGGAATGACAAATGGTCTTCTTGCGACAGTTACTTTTATGGTTCGCCCTGAAAAAATTGCTGGTGTTAATAATTGTGAAAGAGCTGCATATTTAATGACAGCGGCTTTATATTTTGGCATAGCAAGCGGATCTATTTTTGCTGCTATTTTAGCATTAACTCATCTTGTTTAGCTACGATAATTTTATATTTTAGTAAAATAAAATTATTTTCATGTTAATATTAGTCGAACAAACGCCATAAGTATATTTTATCGAATTGAATTTATTCACGTTCACTTTATTTATTTAATCGTTTTCGTTCGTAAAAAACAACTTTCTAAAGGAAAAAAATCAATAATATAGCTCAATATAGAAATGACAGAGTTCTTGTTGATGAGCATTGTGTCCTTCACGAACAAAACCTCATTTCATAACATTCAAAAAGTCTCTAGCGACGTATTTAAACTTTTATGTCTATCTTTTTATATGAGACTCTTACACGTTTCCATTTCTCGAAATGGAATACGAAAGTGACACTTTCTAGTCTCTTCTTGTGCAGATCTACTATTTTATTGCTCATAGATGAAAACAATGATGAAATAAAATTTTTTTCTCTATCCTTGCAATTCGAACTAGACAAAAATCGTTTAATGGAATGTGCATCAAACTGGAAATATTTATTCTTAGTGACAAAAAAAATATATACAGTTGAATGCTGAAAGGTAACTTACTTATCTATTCCCTCATCATTTTTCTAGATCGGTTTATCAACAGTTATTTTGTGAGCAACAATCTACTGTCTGCATATGTTTGACTACCATGAAAGAGTAGCACACAATACATACGTAGGAGATAATGTGAACAGGCGTGCAACATACCTAATCAATACTTAGATTAATGTTCATCAAAATAAATATTCTTAATAACTTTTTTTTCAAAAGTCAAAAGAAAAATTTCAATTAGTTTTGAAAATATTAAAGGATAAAATCATATACGATCGTCTTATAACTCTGTATACGGAGTGCTCAACAGTTTGTCTTTACATCTCCGTATTTTCTTACGGTCTCCGTATACGAAGTTCGTATCTAGCCGTTTTCCACCGTATACGGAGTCCATACACGACCTCCGTATATCCCCATAAACGATCGTTTACGATCGTGAGTGTTCGACCTGGGTAGCTTTTCCGCAGAAACACCATAAAACACTTTGCCTAGCTCGCTTAAAATATTTGAAATTTATATTTATTGAAAAAGTATTAATAAGTTTAGTTGTTTTTTGAATTGAGAGTGGGATTTGAATTGAATCAAGTAAGTGCCAGAGTCTTTTATCTTTGAGCATACACACTGGGATGCACATATTTGCATCACGGAGCGAGAACGAACCGAACCGAAATGAGCTCAAACAGAATTGAGCAAAAATGTAGATAAACCGAACGGGAGTCGAAATAAATAAATATGGAAAACTCGGATTTAAATCCGAGTGTTATGCGTACTTCGAAACGTGAAGCGGATGGCAGATTGATTTCAATCAATCTTTCTAAAAAATCCATCCTTGAGCGCACTAAGGAACTGCCCTTTAGACCCTGCGGATGCCCTCTTTTTGTCTCATAGGACGCGATGAGGAAAGTGCATTTATTGAGGAAACGTTAAATACACCATATGTACCTCTATAATATATCATCATTTAGAGCTCTTCACAAGTTCTATCTACTTCATAAAAACAACGTTAGTTCTATGGGAAATCAGCTCATATCATAGAGACAAAGTGTCAGTATACGTGAGTTTTTCATAGGTTTTTGGTACTGAAGTATTGAGGAAATTTCAAACGCAGCATATTTACCCCTACAATTTAGCATCATTTTGTAGCCCATGAAATTCTCTATCGAATGGTATAGAATAGGTCAGTTTTCATTTTCACCATGACAAAGATTTTGATTTTCGAAAATTGGAATAAGTCAATATTTGCATAGAAAATAATGATATTTCTTGCTGTAACTCAGTAAATGCTCGACGAATTATTTTTATCTTCGAACTCGATCGAGGTATTGATGAGATAATGCTGTCTACAAAATTTTATGACAATCGGATCAGCCTTTCAGAAGTTATCGTAAAAACGGCCGCACGGACACTGAACGATTCTATGGTGTACTCACTTTTTTTTGGAGTACACAAAAAACAGGATTTGATTAGGAACTGTAATCGATGAGTGCGGATTCCTGTTAGGCTTCTATAGTGTCTAGAGTAGTTTGAGTTAGACGTTCACTGAAACGAAGTATTTCGATGATACCCTAATTCACTCTTCCCTGGCGAATCCCCGCAAAATAACGAAATCCCTGAGGAGTCCCTGTCGTGAGTCCCGGGAACTTTTTATTTGGGGAACTCCCCGGGGATTTCTCTGGGAAGAATTGATCAGATTTTTTTAAATAACAAAAAACTTTTAAATTTTTTTAAATTTTAAAAAATCAGGAAGAATTTATTAGTAATTAGATATTTCATCCATTTTTCCCAGACAGCTCCCCGGGGAGTCCCCACAAAGGAACGAAATCCCTAGGGATTCCCTGGGGATTCTTCGAGGGAGAGTTGACTAGGGATATCTCTCCTGGATGGCTGTTTTTCTTTGTTTTATATCGAGCTTATTGAAATTTTTCTGAACGTTGCTCTAGCTTCAGTAGTTCCGACGCACCTAATTTCACTCTAGTCATTTTGTATCGATAGATGACACTTAAACAAAGATAGCTTGATGATACTTGCAAGTAGGTTTTCTATTTAAGCTTAGCTATCAGTCGTTTTTTCCGTTACAATTATTACCAAGCTATAACCCAACTGATTGAATACGGTCATCCGATAGGAGCCGTATTTAACGCTTTACGGCCGTATACAAACCGTATTGTTCGACCAGGGACGTATCTGAAGTGTCTCACGTAAACGTTGCTGCTTTTTAAATGCTCATATCCTTTTAGTAGAGGGTTAGCGACACTAAGGTCGCGTTACTTGTTGAATAAAGCAATAAATCACGACTGAATTAGCTACTCTGTTGCATAACTATCTTCCGAAACAAACTTCCTACAAGTTCATCGTGGACTGCTTTTGTAATTCACAATGAAGTTCCATTCTTATTCTTTCAGAAAAGGGTCAGCGAATCCGTAGGATGGGCGCTACTTGTTTCTTATGTGTTATTCTCTCTCTGATACTAGTCTTATTCATTGTATACATAATGACTATTCAAATATATCAAATAAACTTATATATCTCTATTAACTATTAGGTGAGGACCTAAGTGAGACATCATTATTTATATCCTGATTGTTATAGCACCCAAATAAGACATGCGAATGGGACCGATATAAGAAAGGGCCCATTGGGACCGAACAAAGAGTAATCCGGTAGCAATGACCATTTCTATGAACAAGCATGAATCAGAACATTTGTATTCAGCTAACATTCATCAAAACGTGTCTAAAATGTTTTCTCGAATCACTTCGATATCAAGTTATATCATCGGAAAAAAATGAAATGAGTCGTTGTCATTTTTATTTGTTACGCAATTAGTTTCGTTTTATATTGATTACTGATACAATATATTTTGCACAGACAAAAGAGTCAGCAAAGTTTTCTGACGAATGCTTTAGTAGTATGGAAAGCTAATATAGAATTTAGAGTCGAAATAATGCTTGATTCTCATTAAAATGTCGTCATTTATTTGAAGGTCTATTACAACATGATCTAAATAATATGTGGACTGTTTTTCGACATTTGTTTATTTTTAATGACTTGTCTTCTCAAATAGTTCCTACCAGAGCATCAACCAGGCCGTGTTTTTGTAGGCCTGGCCGGCCCGTGACAGGCATTTGCATTTCAAGCCTGCCTGTGCCTGTCAACTAATTTGGTCGGCCTGGCCTGCCTGCCTGTCAAGGCCTGTCAATTTTTTTTAATGCTAATATCATTACGATGATAGAATAGAAACATGTAATTAATGTTGAGAATGAAGAAAACCAGTTTAATTAATTTAATATGACTAGATTAAGCATTTAATTATCGAAGTTTTCATAAAAAAAAGAATGCATCAGAGAGAGCATCGCATAACATTAAGAAAAAAGTAAAGGTTTTAACAATCGATAAGAAAGATCTTGATGATAATCGATAATACAATTTTTAGCAATAATCAATAAGAAAGATTTAAATAATAATAATAAAGAACGATTTTTTGACTACAATCAATGAACGAATTCCCTAGTCAATTTTCCCTAAAAGAATCACCAGGGAGTCCCCTGACAAATTCCCGGGACTCACGATAGGGAGTCCCTAGGGATTTCGTTTTTTTACGGGGACTCTCCGGGGAGTTTTCTGGTCAAAATGGACGAAATTTCTAATTACTAATAAATTCTTCTTAATTTTTTAAAATTTAAAAAAATTAAAAAGTTTTTTTTTTATTTTAAAAAATTTTATTAATTTTCCCCAGAGAAATCCCCGGGGAGTCGTCGGGGGAGAGTGAATTAGGGTTCTATTAATCAATAAGAAACTTGATGATAATCGATATTAAAGCTTTTAAGAATCGATAAAAAAGATCGATATAATAATCAATAAGAAAGGTTTTAACAATAATCAGTAATATTAAAAAAGACAGATAAATGAAAACACAAAGAGCGAATGGAGAAAGGAAACGAACTATGCAATTTGAACTGAACATTAGTCATCATTTGGATCAATCACAATGAATACAATACATTATTCTATACTTCATCTGATTATTAGCGCCAACTTAAATTAAAAAAACGTTTATATCGAAAATAAAATTATATATATAAAGAATAGAGACAGGCCAGGCGGCCTGGTGTTTTTAAGCTGCCTGCCTGCCTGGACGAGGGTTCGGCCTGGCCTGTCACAGGCAGGCCAGGCCTCAAGATCATGGCCTGTGCCTGTCACAGGCAGGCAGGCCCAGGCAGGCAGGCAGGCCTAGCGGCCTGGTTGATGCTCTGGTTCCTACAGTAAATATTGTTTGTTTCTTTTCTTCTTTCGTCGTTAGCTGTATTTTTATTGCAATCAAAATAGGATGATTGTTCATTCGAAATCAATTACTTCTTAACAGTCAGATTATATGAAAACAGGTCTTCATTATTGAGTGAGAGCATTAAATGAACGTGTCACTGTTGTTATAGGAAAACAATTCTCTTTTTGTCTTCAAGAAATATTTCTTCTTTGTTTAGTAGTTGATGAAGACAATGACCGAAGATGAGTGTTAAGAATGAGAGTAGCAGAAGATTTAGTTCCTGATCAAATGTTTAAACTTTTGAAACTTGAGTTTTCCTGTAGAAAAAAGATTGGAAATTCTACTGCATCTTATTTTGAAGATATTCCTGGCTTATTTTCGAATAATAAAAACAAATATCATTTTGTATACGAAAAGAAAAAACTAAAAATGTAATAAAATGTCAAATTTCTCAAAACAAAATCAATCGCGCAAAGATCTACATCACTATCTTTACACAGATAGCGTGAATCTATTCTTGTTTTACTTTTCTTTTTGTATGATCACATACAATACAAATTATTATCATCTTCTGTATAATTTCATTTTTTTCCGAACGCTTTATATTATTTATACGCTAAATGCACCTATTTATTGAATGCCTACAGAATATTCTAGAATAATAGTTAAAGACAATGGTTTGCATTACGTTAGATAGTGGTTCAGCCTAAATAATTCAGAGTAGTGAACTATATCTCCTTGTATATTGTGTAGAACGCAAGTGCATGCTCTCGTTACTGACGACACGTATGTTTAAACACAAAGCGCACGAAAACAACTCTATTTTAGTATAATTAAGAACATTTTTCTGTAACTAAATTGTGAAACCGTAAATTTACAGACTTCACCGCCAAAGAGTTAATAAATGCACTTTATCAAAGAGTTTCAATGGCGGATCAACATAAAAAAAGGCTCATCTTTAAATGAAAATTATAAATTTGTTGCTTTTTCTTAACTTTCTATGTCTAATACTTCCATTAACTATTTCTTTGCAGTCGATTTAAAAGATAATAGAGAACTTTCTCAAGCTTATCAATTTTGTTTAAATGGAAATCACGTAGTAAATATGGGAAATCTCTTATTTTTAACAATATTTAGAATTTGTTTTTGTTATAGATGAATGTCTCCAGATTTTATCAAGTTTCTGAATAATGTCAAATTGGTTTCACTATAATACTTTATATTGCTCACAGTTTTGATATTCTTAGCTTCTAAATGAAATTTCCTGTTTTTTCATGTTAACGCAAACAGACTATGCAAAAAGCAAAATTCTTCACAATGTGATAAATAAAATTTTTTTTTGCTTAAATTTTATTCTATAAAATTAAAGCTGAAATATGTTAAAACAAAAACGAAGCCCAACAATTAGATATCTACATGGAAAAAAATCACAGAAGATATTGCACCTAGTGATAATACAATGCAGAGTGAATTAATTATTAATTAAAAAACAACGATCAAGTTCACGACAACATTGCTGCTTGTAGTTCTTTGCCAAATTTCTTGTTTTATTGCGTAAACATGAAAATAAAAAAAAATTCTAGTGAACATGAATGATTTGCAAGAGATTTTTCAACAAAAATATTAGTTCTTCTGTATAGAATCTATTAAGTTTATTAAGATTTTAAAAAAGAAAGAAAATGATAATGACACATTATGTAATCGCTATTTCATAATTGAATAAAAATAATAAATACAGAAAAAACAGTATTTATGCTTTTCTGTCGAAAATATTCTTCCAATCACGAAAGTCGCCTCAAATGTCTGGATATAGACAAAAATAACTTGAACTTTGCATTCTTAATAATGATATAGACGAATCCGTAGTCTAGAGCGTCGAAGCGAAATTGTGGACCAACACATTTCAATTCTTAGCAGCTTTTACACTGGTTGGGCATTCCCACTCTCAGTTGTCATTTTTAATTTAAAAAAATAGCATACAGCAACATGATATACTTTGTTGTATTTAATATCGGATCTCAAAATTTCATAAACGAGTCGTTACTTATTCTATTAATACAAATTATTAACAAGTCAATACTAATTTTGCTCTATGAGTTGAAAACAGGATATAACAATTTCTTTTTCACACTTTTTGTTCTTCGTTTATCATTAATATATAGCGAATCATGGTCGATAAGAATGAAGAATAGAAGTTTTCATTTTTTGAATCGACGATATCTACATATTCAAAAGATATTATTTTTAGTTGTCACCGAAAGTCCCGTCATCAGATATAAATTAGCTAAATTTGAATATTTTTGCTGGATAGGGTGCGGGGATCAGCCTGGGCATGAGTGCGAGTCGAGAGAAGATCGACACTTACAGTTCACACCATCATTGTAATTCGTTCATTTATTAAATGAACTTTAACTACGTCTTACTTTAAATGAGTTGGATCTAAAAAGTAAGAAATATCTATTCTCTTTCTCTGCTAAAAAACGATCATGATAAATAAAGAAGCGTGTGTCAATGAAGCAGTTCCTATTAAAACGAGCCGAACTGAGGAAAGATCCAAGCGAGAAACATTTATGATAAATCGAAACAAAAATGAAACGAATCGAAAGGAAATGAATATATTAATTGGCATGATCTCATAGCTATATAGAATGTTGTTGATCTGTAGATACAAATACACTCACTGCTAAAAAGATAGAAAATTTTCAATCAGAACATGGCCGACACCTTATTCTAATATGTTCAGTTAAAAATCATTGTTCACTGTTTATGTAGACAAATTTTTTAAATTCGTCCAATTATATTCTTCTCTACATCGTTTGGTTGATTGATCTTGTTTGCTGATAATGACAATTGTATTATACTGAAGTCTGAAAGATACAAGACGGGCTGGTTTTGTTTTCCAAACAACTGTAATTGATAAAAACATATGATGTGCTTCTTTATCTACAATATTTGTCGAAGAGTGAAGTCCTTCTCTATTAAATTTCCTTAGTTAGCAAAGAAATGGGTGAATCCACGGATATTCAACCACTTTTTTGGAAAAAGGTTTTTTATCGACTTTTTTGACTCTAGTTAGCCTGGTCGGGATCAGGAAATAGCTTTAATCGAAAAACAATTGCCGACTTTCACCTTAAATGAGGGAGATCTGGAACATTTTCTAGGAACATCTAATGAGGGTCATCCAAATCATTTCAAGATTTTGGGCTCATCTTTTACCCATTATTAAAGGATTACTAGACTAGCATAACCTCTAAAGGATTCTTCTTTTGATTGAGATTTGACCGAGATATGAATGTTTCAAAATATCGATTTTCATTTTTGTGCACTCAAAAAGTGAGCATACTCTAGAATCGGTCAGTATGTCTGTCCGGCCGTTTACACGATAACTTTCGAAAGGAGAGTAAGATTGTGATGAAAGTTTCTACACAGTTCAGCCTCATCAATGTCTCAGTCGAGTTCGAAGATGAGAAGGATCCGTCAAGAAATTGCTGGGTTATCGAAAAAATTGTCATTTTTGATCAGACCATCCCTGAGGGGGAGTACATGGATTTTTGGAAAAAACAAATTTTTTCAGAATTATCCACAACATATATAAATCGACTCACGTTTTAACGCTGATTCTGAATCTGATCTTGGTTTTGAAAAAAAAGCGTAGTTTTCTAACGAAGCATTGACTGAAAAAGGTCTCAAAATACACAAAAACTGCATCGAGAAACCAAATTGCCTAGATATGTCTCAGACGATCATTAGTCTTGGGGTTTCCCAAATGCCTGATTTTGTAGGTAGTCAAAAGGACTATCGAAAGGTAAAAACCCGAACTCGATAGCTATTAATATTGGTGATTTATTAAGAAAATATTGATACCTGTATCTATCATAAATCTCTTATAGATTCATGAGGTTGCTTACTATCGTAATCCAGCTAGATACAAATGCAAATCCATTCAAAAATAACTCTTCTTACCCAGTTTTTCAAGCTGAACACGAGTCTGAACTCAATTTCTGTGATTTCTAAAGCTATTATATCACTCTGAGAGTAGAGTCAGTGGTCACCGGATAGGGTCGCATCCAGCGCGGTTCATGCTAACTTAGCACACCTGTATTTTCTCCTTGCAATTTAGTAATAAAAAATAAAGTGAATATACATTTTCACTTTTGCAGTACACATAACACTCGGATTTAAATCCGATGTTTCCGCATTTATTTTTAAAGTTTTCTAAAGATACTGCGTTTTGAAACATTCGTATCTCGGTCAAATCTCAATCAAAAGAAGAATCCTTTGGAGGTTATGCTAGTCTAGTGATCCTCTAATAATGGGCAAAGGATGAGCCCAAAATCTTGAAATGATTTGGATGACTCTCATTAAATGTTTCAGATCTCCCTCATTTAAAGTGAAAGTTGGCAATTTTTTTCGATCGAAGCTGTTTTCTGATCCCGACCCGGCTAACTAGAATCAAGAAAGTCAATAAAAAGACTCTTTCCAAAAAGTGCTTGGGTCTCCATGGATTTACCCAAATATGCGAATATCTATTTAATTATAACAATAAAGATAATGTCACATATCTATCATTTGTAGTAATCTCAGCTTTGTGTTGTCAGAAAAAGGTTCTATACTATATGTATCCTTTACCGTATACAATGCTTTTTGTTTGGTTCTTCTGGGTCGTTTCTTCGACAATCACGAAGATTAAGTTCTGTTTTGTCTAAGATTTATTTGAAAAATCTGGCCATTAGAATAGTTTTCAACATATTCTAATGCTTTTTTTCTGTTGAAAGAAAAAGAAATCATAATTGTGATAATTATTATAGTGTATTTATCTTAAGAAAAACCTTACGAAAAGATAATTACGTGTACTCTAAAATGTTTTCTTTGCTATAAAATATTTGTTTTTCGATATGAACATTCATTCAAACTAAAAGTAATTAATTAACATTTTTTTCTTGATTTAATCGAAAATCATTCAAGAGTATGAACTAATCAGAATCAATATATGAAGATTTCGACTTATTAGTTCAGTTGTAATGTTATTATCATATATTCTATCTAAATAGAAACAGAACAGGCAGATCTCTCTTTTGCTAAATAAATGTTCCGACGGATGTTTTCTTGTCCATTGATCTACGATCGGCTCAAGTTGGACTTGATAAAAGGAAATAAGTACCATAAACCATGCTTCTGCAATTTTAATCAGATTTTTCCTGTTATAAAACACTGATGTGGATCTTCTGTTCTTTCACACTGATCCACATCCACACCCATCCTCCAGATTTAACAACATAAGATTAAAAATTTTTCTTTCTTTCTATTAATTTGATCCAAGGGGGGAAGGGGGGAGCGCGACTTCCGTACTTCGAAGTACGATGGAAGTACAAGAGAAGTACAAAGAAATGCAAGCGAAGTATAGGGAAGTACGAGTGAAGTACATGGAAGTACGGAAGTCGCGCTTTTCCCCCTTGATTTGATCCTAAATTTTGATTAATCATGACAGAAGTATAGAAATGAAAAATTTTTTATCGCTGAATTCTAAATTCTTCGTGAAATGTATTGTACTTAGTCTAGTCAAGTTTTAACTAATTGAGGTACGTTCGAATAAAAGAATTATACAGACGATCACATTGAGTGGATATCAATCTTTCGAAATTTTCTTCTGACTAGAATAAATTTTATGTGAAAAAGAAAATAAACTGTTTTGTAAAGTAGGGAACGGCTTATTGAATAAACTGAACACAAAGTCTCTGAGATGTATCTTATTTAATGAAAAATAAACATGAAATTTATTTGATCATTAAGCATTGAATTTTCGATAAAATATCAAAAATGATCTTGACAGGAACATTTTCCATTTGAATGGAAATGATGAATACGATGAGCATCACGGACTATTATATCACGTTGTCGAATTTTTGCGATTAATTTTGTAGCTGCATCTGAACAGAAAAAAGCAAAATTAATTATTCAAAATCATGGCAACAAATATGATTAACTTACGACAATCACCACAGATACGAAGATTTTTAGTGACTTGAATAATCGATGGAATAGGTCGTTGAATAAAATTATATGCAATTGCTAATTTTTCACTATGGCCACATAAAACCGATTGAATAGTTTCATATTCTCGAATTGGCCGAGTTATCCAACTTGAGTCAAATTTATAACCATGTGCAATTAATTCAGCTGCAAATCGATCGAGTTCGGCATAAATTTCTGATGATCTTGGATGAGACCTATCGTGAGCCTTGAATTGCTAAAACAAAAATTTACAAAACTTTCTTTATTATATTAATGTTCTTCAAACGAAACTTCGTACCACTAATTCATCATTTACTTCAGTCCATGATAATCCTATTTTAACCTTCTGTTTTAATTCTCTTAATTGATTAGATCGAAAATTTCTTCCTTGTTGATGTTCACCCAAAGATGAATAAATATTTGCAAGAAGAATTGCGCCAGATACAAGAGAATCTTTTTCAGTCGGAAATATCGATTTCATTCGATGATATACCTTTTCAGATAAATCAATATTGCGATGATTACGTAAACCAGATAGCATTGTTACTGAAATAAATAGCGAAGTAAATAATCAATCAATTATTAACCATAAGCTAAATACTTACTATACATGACAACACTTGGACGATGTGATTTTTCATAACTATCAATTAAATTTTGTGCTTCATCAAATACAAATAAACGACTCAAACAATCAACCTAAAGTAAAATATAGAAGGAAATTATCATATTTTGTATTATTTATTATTTAAATCAAAGAACCATTATAGTAATAATTTTTTCAGTTTTAATATTAATTTCATTGTAAATATTCCAAGCTTCATCGAGAAGTCCCGAATGAGAACAAGCATTTAAAACACAAATTTGTGAAACTTCATTACGTTCATCAATTGGAATTTCTCTATATAAATTAATAGCTTCCACGCCCATTCCATTAAGTCCATATGCATTTACTACAATATAAGCAAAATAACTTTAAAAATAGATGTTTTATTACTTACTCATTGAAGTGTTTGTTATTATATTAGGATTAGAAACTGATTTATATACATCACGAGCTTGATCAATTGAACCAGATTTGCCCTATATTTGAAGAAAGATAAATAATAAAATTAATTAGTTTAAGCAACATATTCAATGTCTCCAATTCGAATAACTTCGTTTGAAATGTAAAAAGAGATTTTTGACAAAAATTTTCTTTTAAATATTTTTCTCAGTATAGAAAACTCTATTAAAGTGGATGTCAATGACTAGGGCTACCATTTCTCATTTTTCAAATGAGGTTTTTTAAAGTCTAAATTGGATATATTCGTTTTCAGAAGGGGGTACATAAGTGGGATACATTGTCTGCTTCCTAAAATGGAGGATTTAATTGAGAAAATCGATCAAATAAACACCACCATTAGAAATAGAAAAGTTTAGCGCAATCCTTCTGGGATTAAAAATGTGAAACACGACATAATCACTGCAGGAAATCACGTAGAGATGGTGTATTCAAGGGAGTTCTCTGTAGATTTGGTGAGACAGCTCGTTTGCCACTACCAGTGATGATCTGCGCTAGGCTGAAACAACGTCTCTGATGGGCTGTTCTAGATCGCAAGATTGTCTGTCACATTATGTGATGGTCTCTGAAGATCTAGTGTAACAGTCTGTGATGGTCACTCAATTCATATGGTACTAATTAGTCAATTAATTAAAGCGTATGTCACGATCTGTAGTCATTTCTGAAGACCCTCTGTCACGATCTGTGATGACCAATTAAGTAATTGCATAGTAATTAGTTAATTAACTAAGTAATTGAGGCGTCGGTCACGGTTTTCAATGATCTCTTAAGCTTTCTGTCACGTTCTGTGATGGGAAAATTACCTGTCGGTAACGATCTATGAGGGGGAGGGGTGCAAAATTTGTACCCTAAAAACCAATACTCCTTTCAGATCGTGTTTCACAAAAGTCTGATTTACATATAGAGCAATGAGCAAAATATTTATTAATTCGACATTCCCTGAGAAGTGCTATATATTTAAGATCTTTCAACCATTTTTGGTTGAACATACAACTTCTTTTTTGACTTTGATGAACATTTTTTTCTTTGATATTAGTAGCTTGCTTGTCTCGAAAACTGGAAATTCTTTGCTTGCTGTTGCTTCTGAATCATCAGAAATTTCAACTTCATAATCTTTGTTCAATGCCATGCGAAAATTATCACTAAAACCAAATACATTGACGAGAAAGTCTAAAACTCGATTCATTTTTGAGACAATATGGATTTTATCAAACTTAATTGAAAAAAGTAATGAAACGATGGAAAAGGAGAAAAGGAAAAATTCAATAAAATTTATTTCATTATTCATAGTGAAAATAGTATGTAAAGCCGAATAATTAAAGATGAAATTAAACTAAATGGGTGTTAATATCTATTGGTCAGTTATTTACCAGCAAATTTTATTATACATTTCTTTATGAAAATGAGAAAAGTTTAGAGGAAGACAGGCTATTTTCATTAGAAGATTAGGCAGTAGTACCGTGGACTTAAAAGTCTAAATGGGGTACAGTTGGCAGCCCTTGTCAAAGAAATCGATCGATTTCATATGTTAAATATTAGTAAGTAATTATAGGCATATTCCTCAAATACTTAAATATATCTTAATTACGAATATTGTTCGAAATAAAAATAGTACATACGAACTATAGATTATTTAGATAGATAGAAAGACATTATTAAGTAAAAAAATAGTTACGCTATGCAGATTTAAACTATTTTCGATTTTTAACTAGGTATTTTTCAAATAATTTCTCTCGATGCTAATAAATTCCGTAAAGTTTCATCAAGCAATCGTTCGTCCACGTTGGCAGGCTTTGGATCTCTGATCGTGAGAATAAGTACTTTGACAAATGACGAAACATTGTCTCATAAGAGGAAACCCTTTAAACTGATAAATCGGTTTTGCAACGACAGTCAATGGGTTGTATGTTATAGGCATTGTTGATTCACAATGAGTATAAAATTCCTGCATCCATGATCCAGTCATTTCCCGGTTAGAACCGAGGACTTTCACGATGTAATATCACTAAGATCTTGCGCCATAATCATGGGTTTGGGGACATACACATAAGAGAGAAGTTCATGCTTTTAATTCTATGCACTTATAACTGAGTTGCCATTTTCTATCAAAGAGACCTTACAGAACATAAATGTCACAATTTAAAATGAATCCTATTGATCAAAAAGGAAATATATGTTTAGCTTAAAACACTCCATTTATAGTGCCTTATATCATGAATATGTTTTGAGACACAACTATAGTTACATTTTTAATTCAGAATAAAAAAACATTGACAAATAGCATTGTATATGTATTTTCAATGATCTGTTTTTACTTCCAAATCATATTTTGCTGATTCTTCTTATAAGTAATAATATTTTTCATTAGAAAAAGCGAGATACTGTTCAGATTAGTAATTCAAGTTTTGTAAATTTCAAAATGTTTCAGTTTTAGATAATATTCGTTTATCGATAAAGAACATTTTTTTTTCAAAAGTAGATCGAAATATGCAAGTTTGGATAGCGAGATCGATTGGTTTACATAATTAATATAAATGTTAACTTGCTTATCATTTATTATTCCTATTCTGAATAAGTTCAACTATTTGAAAACTATTTCTAAGTACTTATGAATTTTCAAGATAATTTATTATTTTTTTGTATTATTCGATTCGAAAGTCTTTCCCACATTTAGAAAGCTATTGCAAAATATTCGACTAAAAGAAACTATTTACATTTCAGACGAAACTATTTTAATAGTTGAAGTTAATATCACTGACCCACATATGAATCAATGCATTTTGAATGCGTTGCTGACTTTGGAAATGCGAAGGCATTTGATTATAATAAGATTTACATTTTGATAAAATTCCGATTTCTGAACAAGCACCAAAGAGTATGTTAAATATTATTTCATCGGGAACTAAATTGTCTTGTTTCAATTCTTCGAAACTTTCGAAACATTTCAATGGTTGATCATTGATTCGATAGCCGTGCATTATAGCACCATAAGCGATAACATCTCTTTTTCGAATAGCTCGAAAAAGACGCTCCGCAGCGCTCACATCACCGATATTCATTAACATGTTTAATCCTGAAGTTAATAAAACATTTTTATCCGGACAAATATTAGGTATTTGCTGAAGAATGGTTTTCCCAATGTGCTTAGCTCGATCATGTGAATCTTGTACGCATGCGTTTAAAACAATTATATAAATGATATGATCTGGTTTTAAATTCATTTGTTCATATAAATCCAAGATCTTGTCAAACTTTTTATTTTCAGCATAACCTAAATTTAATTTCAAAAAGTAGGAAAAATTAGTCCATAAATCAATAACCTTTCATCATAACGCCGTAAGTATAATTATCTTTGTTCTTAATTAAATTAAAGATACTTTCAGCACTTTGAATATCGCCGAACTTCATCAACATGTATATTGCTGAGTTTAATACGAAAATACTATTTTGATATTGGGTTGATATTTGTTGAACGAGTTTTTTCCCAACTTTTATAGCTCGATCATTACCAGTTTTAGCACACGCATTAAGTAAAACAACAAAAGTTACATCATCTGGTTCAATTATCATTTCATCAAATAAATCAAGCGCTTTCTCCGGTAATCGATTTGTAATAAGGCCTAGTTATTAACAAAATATTCCGTAATAAGATGATTATAAACAAAATTAACCTTTCATCATAGCAGCATACGTTGGATTCGATTTCTTGACGATGCTGGAGAAGAAACGATAAGCATGATCGACTTGATGATTTTGCACTATAATAATAGAATTCAAATAAAATAATAAATGAAAAAGTCTATTTGATTTGATTAGTCACTTAAGACTTGTTATGACTTACAGCAAAGTTATTTAATCATTAAGGAAAATATTATGCTTTTTGTTTTGTAGAATGTACAACAGAAAGTATATTGACAGCGGTTTATTCAATTATTTTTATCTTTAGTCGACAATAATCCGTTATTGATTGCTGATGAGAATGATAGAGTTCAATAATCGTTTAGATATGTTTTTCATTAGTAAAAGTCAGATTGAAAAATACTTCTAATAACTTAGGAGCTTTTTGAGATAGTTTTGATCGATTTTCTTACTATTTCAATTAACGAAAATGGCAAAATGTCGATTTTGTACAATAGAAACTTGGAACAAGCGGCATACTTTAAGTCGAAGAGGGAATTTATGACAAAAATGAATCATAATTTAACTTAAAATTTTTATATATTATAAAAACAATTTATGTGTGAAGGAGATTTATATCCAGATTAGAAATACGTGAAATCCAGCTTTTTGTCCCGGTCCCGGTAACGTTTTTTCGAATATCCTGAGAATATTTATTCAATATAGAGAAGACAAAGAAAACTCAACGAATATAATATAGAAAAATAAAGTACTCATTTCGATGAATAACTCATATATTGTGTCGTATATTAATCATCAAATTACTTTTTTCAAATGTCATTTACATTTTAATCAGATATCTTAAATTCATACTCTTTCGATATAGCCTGACAAGTAAATCATGGTCAATAATGTGCTTTTCTATAAATATTCACAATTTATTTTATTGAGACTAGGGGTGGCACTTTAACTTTAAAAAGAAGTGCTTAAAGTTTAAAGTCAACTTTAAATTTTAAGCGTTAAAGTTAAAGTATAATACTTTAAAACTTTAACTTTAATAAAAGTAGTGTAAAAATGAAAAGTAATTTTTCGCTCTTTATGTGCAATGTTATGCGACTTTTAGAGTAAATTTAAATTTTAAACTTTAATAAAGAGAGTTTAAACTTTAAGAGAGGGTCCATCAGACCATCGAGTAAATGCATAACATGGTCAAATTTCAAATTCAAGTCTAACTATGCTTATTCGATAGCCCATATTGAGAAACCTTTATAGTAAAAGTTTCAGACCAAAAACGTTTTTTTCGTCGAGATATGAGCTTTTCAAAAAAACGACTTTTTCAATTTCCAAAAAAATGAGGCACAGTATTTCG
>OENM01000164.1:24877-97462 GCA_900239745.1 Rotaria magnacalcarata | reverse complement strand
CTGTTCCTGAGGCGGACCACGGCATTTTGCTAAAGAATATCGAAAAATGCAGTATCTCGACAGTAATACGCTAGCAGACCGAACTCTTTTCAGTGTATTCATAGCTCACTGGGATCTATATGATGCTCATCGTTCTGGCTCCAAAGCGATTGAACAGTTGGATATGTTCCCTCGTCAGTACTTATCCTTCCATAGCATTCAATATTTTTCAAATATTCTTAGCGAAAATTTCAAAACACATCCATAACAAGTTGAATAGATCCGATATTTCTATTGAACAAATGGAAATCCGTGCAAGTCTTATTCCAGACACTTGAGTCAACTATCAGATCACTGATATAATCGGTAATAGAAAGGCAAACCGTTTCCGTTTTATTTTACTACCTCACTATTCTAACTATCAGTTGCTTAAATGCTATCGTAATCATGTCTACCCCACTGATTCAATTCCGAAACACCTCATTCTAAGTGTCATACTTGACTTTTATAAATAGAGGCATTTTATAGATCATGAAAATTTCGAAAGAAAGAAGATATTTATCAGTATTGTTTATTTATTTATTTATTAGTTTTTCGCTTAATTTTCAAAAATAGTAAAGAAAAACAAAGAAAAATAATTCTTGTATAAGATGAGAGAAACTACAGAGTGAAAAAACAAATTTCACTTTTGAAATGACTTGAATGTGAATGAACGATAAATATTTCACATATAAAAGAGCTTATTTGTTTTTAAAGTTCTCCATTGACCTTGCCAAGAAGTAAAATCCTACCGTTTTATTTATTTTACTAGAATATTATTAAAATGACAGATAGATGAAAAAAGGAAGCTGAAATTTTGAAAGTAATATCTCAGCGATTTTGACTTTCATTGTAGTAAAGGATTTAAGGTCACATCGATTTGCCTTGATTGAATGATGGATTTTTCGATTTCGGTTCATTTTAAAAGAGACTATTATAAAACATCTTTGATTTATAAAAGAAAAGTCATGAAAAATTTTGATGTTTTTTTTCCAACTTCGACCGAGACAATCGAATACGATAAAGATAACTGAAATGGAAAAATCTTTACCTTGCGCAGTTTGTTCAGAAAAACTTTTGTATTATTTAGATTTTTTTTCAAAAAGACTAGTATATAAAAGCTAATAAATAACCGTAGATTTTAATAACTATGCAAAAATCATCTATGCAACAAATTATAAAAACGGACGAATGATATTTTTCGTTTTTGGGAAATAACTTTCTTCTTATTCATAGAATATCGGTTTATTAGTATTTTGAATAATGATAATCTTGATTGACAAATGAAAGGCTTACTATGAAAATGGATTAATGATGTTTGAATATATGGATCATTCAGTGATTCTGGTGAAAGTTTTCGTTGAATATCAAATCCCGTTTTAAAATCACGTAATTTAGTGCATGCTTTCATTGCCATATTTATTGTCTGATTGGTTGACGTGCCAGATTGTTTATTAAAAAGATTTAAAGCATTTTTATATTGTTTTGCACTAACAAGTTTTTTCATTGTTGATTCTATTTTATCCGACGATGACGAGACAGAATATTTTTTATTTGATGATGATGAAATAGAATATTTTGTGTTTTGTTGTTCACAACATATTAATAAACGTTGATGTCGGAATAACGAGCAGACAGTTCTGTTTAATAACATATTGTAATCTACAATATCAATAAAAGATTTATATATAAGGTGCGCGTAATTCAAAACTTCCACAAGTTTTATTTTTCGTTTAAACACATATGGTTGGATTCGCCGTGTGAAGCTGATCACGAATATGACCTTGCTTCTTTTTTTTTTAAAGTTTTTTCTTGAAGAAAAGTGCAAAATTGTGAGGAGATCTAAAAAATGTGAAAAATTTACTTTTTTGGAATGTCGAAAAGATATTTTTTTTCTTTTCTTTTCTTCTGATTTTTCAGGTCATACTCAGATTCTTCGTATGAAACTGAGTCTAGAAATCTTAACTAGNCTAGTTAAGATTTCTAGACTCAGTTTCATACGAAGAATCTGAGTATGACCTGAAAAATCAGAAGAAAAGAAAAGAAAAAAAATATCTTTTCGACATTCCAAAAAAGTAAATTTTTCACATTTTTTAGATCTCCTCACAATTTTGCACTTTTCTTCAAGAAAAAACTTTAAAAAAAAAAGAAGCAAGGTCATATTCGTGATCAGCTTCACACGGCGAATCCAACCATATGTGTTTAAACGAAAAATAAAACTTGTGGAAGTTTTGAATTACGTGCACCTTATATTTATTGTACATATGCACGTATATATTATGAATGATTCTGATATCTATTGTATCATTTGTTATAAAAAATTGATCGAAAAACAAGTCAACAGTTGCGCTTGAAAGTATCATTATATGATAGAAAATACTTTGAAATGCAAATTAATGTCGTTTCGCAAACTACTAGCTTTGTCTTTTATTTGATTTCAAGACTGCAGTCGAGCTTAACATATGACTTGTGTTCCTCGAGTACTTGCATATTTCGTTACATATAACTACAACTGTTAGTAATTTCAGCTTATGTGAAGCCAAATGGATACAGAATTGCTCGATCTATAAAACTATGCCAATAGATGCTGCGTTTTGAGGTAGTTATTGTGACCAAAACAAAAGCTCTATAGTATGAGTACTCACAGAGAAAAAGCTCTAAAATTATTTTATTTGCGAAGTTTTTAGCTCTACAATGACTATCACAAGAAAAGCATAGCATTTATCGGCATAGTTTTGTATATCGAATAGATCTGCATCGACTTAACTTAGAATAAGCTCAAAATATCAAGAACTGTAATTATATGTGACAAATAGACTGACGTATTCAATAAAAGTATTAACCGAGTTCTGAACTGAAAGGTTTTGAGGAAGTCATTAAAGTACCTTTTACTTTATCTAAGTGGCAAATAGGTTAAATTTCGAAAATAACATAATCTTATAAATTTTAAAATATTTTCTGTCGAGTGGCATATCGGAAAGAACCATAAAAAATGATCAATATTGGATAAAACTTTCGAAATTTCTCAGTCGAGCACACTATTAGTACAAACTAGAGAGGGAAGCATTTTAGTGTATTTCTCAAACTTTTTTAGCAATAAGCTGGTATAGTCACACGCGAAAGGAAGGAAGAAAATTATTGTTTATATTTCAATGGACACTGATAAAATGTAGATTTTTCAACCACAAAAATTGCTGGTGGCTTGCAGATTTTAGTAATCGACAGTCCTCAGATTGATAAATCGGTTAATGGAAAAAGATTTAATCTAAAGTGTTTACTGAATTCACTCTAGAGTATACTCTCAAAATATAGAAGGAGGGGATATTTTTTCGATATGGGTGTGACGTGCATATGCATCACTCATGTAGTTCAAATGCCGATAATGAATTTATTAAAGATAATGATGATCCTTGTCGATTTCGACGATAATAGTTATAAATATTTTCAATAAAAGTATTGCCGAATTCACCTTGATGTTTCAATTTTTTATGAAACAACTTGAATGGTAAAAATAATTCATTAGCATTATCAATTAAAAGTTCAATAAGAGTCAGCATTGGTAAATCACGTACTTGTTAGAATGAATGTTTAGCTAAATTCTTCTGTTAATTAGATATCTTGTTCTGAATAAATGTATGAAATTGTTTTGTTTATTACAAAAAAGCATATGCAATTAATTTCATTTTACGTTTAACATGATTTTATTATTGTCATCTTCAAATAATGTATTTTAATCATTTACTTTGTTTTTTTACGTGATTTAAGCACTTTATTTGTACGCATTGTTGAAGCTGAATTTGAAATATTCACTTGAAAATGTTCATTACTATTTTATACAGCTGCTGATTCCAAAATTGGAATTTGAGAATTCTGAAAAAGACAAAAACATAGACAATTGAAAAAACTTATAGTACGATCTATACGAAACTAAAATGTAAAATACTGTATAATTACTGTTGCTTGTCACGGATAAATTGTTTCAGCAGTACACTTCTATATCGTGCTGTAACTTAAGGGTATCCCACATGCCTTTTCTGGTTTGCATGAAGACTGCTCATCGAAAAATTTTGAAACCTTCAGGAAAGATAGATCTTGACGAGCAGAGAAAAAATTGTTTTTCTGCATGATGTCGGCTACGATACACGGTGGTCTCCAGGACGAAAAATGGTCCCAATCTCAGACCACATCCCTCCGAGATGCTATGTTCGGTTGAACTGAAAGTTTTTCTTCTCCATGAAACAGTCCTTGGTTATGGTTTCGTTTCATTTTTTGTTCTTGCAGTGAAGAAACCAAAATATCGAAGGTAATCATGAAAAGCTTATGTTTTTCTGAAAGAAGAAAAAAATATCTATCAGAAACAGTATAAAGAATATTTGACGATAACTTCAGCTTGATCCGACTACTAGGACAGAGAAACTAGGGCATTTTTGCACTTCATGCATGAAAATGTTGACCAATGTACAGTTTTGCTGTTTCTGTTGGATAAATTTGATTACTTCTCGAAGTTTTTGAACGTTTAAAGATTATTTTTGGATTCTAAAAAAATAGTCAGTAGATAGATACTATTTTAAAGTATCCAATGGATATAAAAAACTAAAACTTTCGAGTCATATGGCCAAGGAGAGTTTCCTTAATCTCCCACGAGACCTGCATCGAAGTCAACTAAATGTCTCATTAAAAGTCAAGTTTAGAACAAGTTTTTTTAGTTGTAAATTTTATTCTCGGCTATTTATTGTATAAAATGATGTGCTGTGGCAATTCGATTCATCTGTCTTAGAGGCTTATGGCCATGAAAAGAGGTCGATGCTAATTTGACTACAATTTGTTCTCATCTTTCTTAAGTCTCGATGAGACGTGAATGGAGCCTTCAAAATAAATCAGTTGGCATAATAAAACTCAGCATTCAAAAAAAAGAAGCCTAAATTTACTCCTAGACAATTCAGAGAACTTAGACCGCTCCGGAAAATGGTACGGGTCCACGTCTTTGTCTCTGACTAACATCTGTCAGTCTATAGGTGTGAAACGTCAGTTCAAGTTTTTATTCCTATACTTCAAGTCTTTTTAGATCGTTTTTCATAAAATTCAATAAATAATTCAACGGACAATTAATAAATGCGTTGGAAACAAAGATTTCAGATTGTTATCATCAGATACTAAATGACGAGACTGTTGTTGTACATTTGTTTGATAGACAATATTAAGATCACAAAATGCTCGATGATGGTTATAGCATTATTACTTGTGATGATATTTCATGAGTATTTAAATATATCATTCCTGGTTTCATTATTTGTTGTGTCTGTAGTATCATTGTTGGATAATTTGGAACAACAAGAGAGCTTCCATTAGATGATCTTGGTTGTTGATTAACGTTTCGAATAATTGACTAACAATTATTAGTATGAATTCCACTTGATGGATGATGATTATTACTATAGAAATTGACTTGAGAAGAATTACAGTTATTATTTTAAAGATGATGGCTGATAGGAAATGTTTCAACCATAGTTAGTGTTATTGGATTTCCAAATGCATTTTCCACGATTATGTTCAAAAAATAATCAAACCATTCATAAAAGAAAAAGAAACACTGTTTTTCAAACAAATAATCGCAAAGAATCCAGTGTGTGGATTGCTCGGAGCAGATAAAAAGAGAAACATGCCATGTATTGATTATTATTAAGTTAAAAAGTCACACAATGTTAACTTTGGCGCCTCTCATGGACTACAAACGGCTTCCATATAAAATCACAAAATCTTTATATTTATTTCGACTAAATCGAATTCTGGCTTGTATGAAAGGTTTTTATTATAGGTCCTTGAGAGAAAGAGTCGATGAGTCTGGATCTATACAATTCTCTCTAATAGAAAAAAAATATTACCCGAGCATCCTAAGTACTTGAATCTTATACAGACTCACTCGAAAGAGTTTCAATTTCTGTCGCTATTTCCTCCGATATACATGATGGAATGAAATAGAATATAGATGATTATGAAGAACTTTATTATTAATTTTCATACGACAATAAAACACTGACTGATGATTTTCGATTTTTTCCAAAATTCAATATGTTCGATTTGCTTTCTGTTCATTTGTTCCGAATAGAAATTAGACATAACGAATTTCAGATGCGAAATCTCCGGGCAATTCAACATAGTAAGTTTAGTAAGTTCAGATGTAAATAAAAATTGAGATCACTTAATGAAAATTCATCCAATAAAATTGATGGGGCCGTTGTGTGGCCGATATTAAAAGCATGATTCATTGGGTGTTGACAACTCCCCACATCACAAAATGTTTCCATTACGGTCGTATACGGATAACGAATAACGAATCGTATTACTCGACCGGGGTAGTATGTATATGAATTAAAAATAGATGTCACCTTCACTTCTCTTGTATATGTATATATTATATTTAAACTAGTTCAGAAAAAAGCATAAAGTTAAATCCCAAAAATGATAAACAAATGTCTAACGACGCTAAAAAATGAAGTTTTTTTTGTGAATAGAAAAATGTCTGGAGGTTCAATTGTTGTAACACTAAGTAATAATAATCGAGATATGGTAGAAAAATAAACGATGATCTGAAATAATAAGTTGAGGATTAAAGTAGAAAAGTAAAACGTTGATGGCATCAATAGTTGGAAATATTTCGAATTCAAATGAAATAATTCCACGTTCATCAAGTGTTGATTCAGCAATATTTGATGGCGGAGAAGATTCACCAGATGAAATCTTTGACGGTGAAGAAGAAAGTTTTGATGAACTTAATGAAGATAATCAACAGAATGGACGATGCAAGTCAGTTAGCTTTTGTTGATAATTTTCGATTAAATACTGTGTTACAATTTCATAGAGCTCTTGTGCCACGTTTAATTCGTTATGGTTCGAAACGTGTAGCAATAATTCAGTTTTCACCTAAAGTTGTTTATGGTCGATGTCCAGAAGCAAGAAAAATTGGAGAAAAACATTCTTTAACGTTCAAATTTGTTAAAAATGAAACTAAACTAATAAGAAATATTCTTGAAGGACATGGGTTTCGTGAAGTTCACCCATCAAGTTCAGAATTTAACATAATGTGGACTGGTGGCGGAATGAAACCTTTTACTTTAAGATCACTTAATCCATTTCAACGTGTTAATCATTTTCCAAGGTTAAATTATTCTTTCATTGTTTGTATAAATCATGTTTTATTGTCAATTAAGATCATATGAAATGACACGAAAAGATCGTCTTTATAAAAATGTTCAAAAAATGCAACAAGAGAAAGGAATTAAAAATTTTAATTTCATTCCAACTACATTCCTTTTGCCTTATGAATTTGAAGATTTCTCAGGTAATTTTAAAATTTCATTTTTTTAGTTTTTCTTTTAATATTTTTCTTGGTTATTGAAGCTGCTTTTCAACGTGAAAAAGGAATTTGGATAATTAAACCAGTTGCTTCATCACAAGGCAAAGGCATCTTTTTAATTAATCATGTAATATTTTATGTCCACTTATTTCAATAGTAAAAAAGAAAAGAAGACTATTTGTTTTAGCCCGATCAAGTTCCATTGGATGAAAATCTTGTTATTAGTCGATATATTGATAATCCACTTCTTATTGATGGTATTTTATTACACTAAATATTAAAAATAAAGACAAGCAATGATAGCTTTATTTTCGAATAGGATACAAATTTGATGTTAGAATTTATGTTGCCGTTACTTCTTATGATCCGCTTGTTGCTTATCTTTACGAAGAAGGATTAACAAGGTTCGATTATATTTTTAAATTTTTAGATTAAAATACAAAAAGTTCTTTTTTTTAAAGATTTGCAACAGTAAAATATGATCCGAATAGTCGAAGTATAAAAAATGCTTTTATGCATTTAACTAATTATAGTGTTAATAAACGAAGTCATCGATATGTTAGGTTCGTTTTATTTGAATGAATTCAAATTAATATAAATTAAATATAGATGTGATGATCCTGATATTGAAGATTTTGGAAATAAATGGTCTATGTCAGCAATGTTACGTTTATTAAAAGCTGAAGGAAAAGATACATTTAGTTTAATGATGGCTATTGAAGATGTTGTCATTAAAACATTACTTTCAGTTGAATCTCAAATATCAGCTGCTTCTAGAATGTTTGTTCCAACGAGAGGAAATTGTTTCGGTTAAATTATATTTGAAAATTATTTTGAAAATGAAAAAAATAAGAAAGTTTTTTTCTTTTTTAGAAGTTTATGGTTTTGATATATTAATTGACGATGAATTAAAACCTTGGGTACTTGAAGTTAATTTATCCCCATCATTGGGTTGGTATGTATTATTTTATTTTATTTTTTTCTAAATCTAATTTTATTTTATTTTAACTTTAGCGATGCTCCAATTGATTTAAAAATTAAAACTCATATGATTTGTGATCTTCTTAATTTGACATCAATGCCTTGTACAGATCCAGCTATTTATTCCAACAAACAAAGACAACAAAAAAATGAATCTGCTTCTCAATCTGATCAACTTAAGCGAGTGAGTATTTTTTATTTATATTCTTATGACGAAGAAAAAGTCTGGAGTTTTTCGAAACGTTTACGGATAAAGTAAACAAACATGGAAACCATACGAATTAATGAAATACTCCCACAGTTATTTAAACATTCATTAATTATCTAGGAATTCATATATAAAAATGACACATAAGCCACAACAATCTTTCCTTTTGTTAGAAAAAAAAAATTTTCATCTTAAACAGCAGATTTTCATCGTTCAATAATGGTTCTAAGAAAAAATTCTTTTTATGATAAAACAGAATTAATTGCTTTCAAAATGTTTTAAGTCAATTAGAATATAAAATAAATTTACTTTTTTTCTTGAAATCATTTTATATAAAAGAAAGCGAAAACGAATCTTTTCAATAGTGGAATTTTTTATGTTTCTTATCAAAAAAGATATGAACGAGATAATAATAAATCAATCTAAATAATTTACAAGAAAAAGAATATTGAAAAAACAATTTGTGTCTATATAAATCTATCAAATTAGAAACAAAAATATGTTTAATAAATAGCGTCGTCCAATCTCAGCTGGCTATTCATTAACATCATCGTTAACAAGCCAAAATAGTAATTCTCGTCTTGTACGTGCAACAACAGCTAATCGTCCAACTCGTTATGGACATAATAATAATAATAATAATAATAATAATAATAATAATAATAATAATAATAACCATAATAATAATCAGACAAATGAAATGATTCGTGGTGAATATTTTGGTTTATCTTCTGAAGAAATTCGAATATTGAGAACAATAAAAGAAGAGAATCGTCAACGCGGTGGTTTTGTTCGAATATTTCCAACAGGTGATACATATGAATTTTTCTCATTATTTTTTGAACAACGAACAACATCTTTTAATCAAATGATTCATCAACGTATTTATCCAACACGATGGACACCAAATGCATTAAACTCTCAACAAAATGGTGGACAAATTCGTCGTACAACAGTTCCACGTGCAAAACATCTTTCATCAGCATTTAATTATGGTCATCCATCAGATAAAGATTTAACACCAAAAATAAATGGTTGTGATCTTGATGAAGCTCTTGAAAGATATAGAATTTATGAAAGAAGATTAATTGATATTATTCCTCCTCCTCCAACGACTACATCAATAACAACAACATCAATAGCAACAACAACAACAACAACCAATTTAATAGATCCTTCAAAAATTAATGAAAAATCTTCAAAATCACAAATAGTTGTTGAAAGTATTGAACAAAATCAATCTCAAACAATAAATATTCATCGAGCAGCATCAGCACCGATTCATAATTTAATATCAAAGCAGCAACAGAATAAAAATGATTCAACATCAAAACGTTTAGCAACAGTTGCACAATTAGTAAAACAACAACAATTAAATATAAATCCAGCACCTGGAGAAGGAAGACATTCAACTTATGCAAAAAATGATATTCTTCAAATGCTTAATCAAGGTTTAACATTGAGGCTAGTAGTTTTATTTATTTATTCTTTTTTTAACAAATCAAATTGTTTTCATTGGTATAGCATAGTTAAACTCTTTGGGAATTAATCAAAAATATAAAGTAGAATATTTCTAATATCAATAAACAAAGTTGAATGAAATTTAAAAGAAATCATTTTTATTGTTTTAATTCATCGAATCGAAATATTCATTAAAAAGTAAAACATTTGAAATCATTCAATTAATAACATAGAAAAACAATTTATGCTTGACAGTTAAAAATTTAACAAATCTAAAATTATATTTATTTATTTATTTCGTTGCACGTATTTTGTCTATCATTATTTATATTATAGAATTCTTAGAAATATTTCAATTGCTGTTTTCAATCATTATAATTTTATTTCAACTCATGACAGAATAATTCTTCATAATCTTTTCAATAATTAAAATAAATTGATAATTTTTGTTTCTACTAAATCAATTCTAGTAGTATGAAAAACATTTGAGTTTATAAGAAATTTTTTTAAATTGATTATCGCATTGAAAAGAAAAAAAAACAGTCTATTTCTTTTTTATTAATTTGTTTTTATTTGACTAGTCCACTTCAAGCACGTACAGCATTTGGAACATATTTACAACGAATTCAATTTCGTTTAATGCTTGATTCCGAATTAAAAGAAGATGTTACATCAACACAACACATGGAATTAGTTATAAGATTTTTAAAAAGAGCGGGACAAAATCTTTCACCACCATTTCGTGTTGAAATTCCATCACGTCGTCTTTCACAAGCTGATCAAAAAAGAATTTTAGCAAAAGAATTATGTGATTTTCTTCATTTATATAATAAAGAGACTGTTTCACAATATCAAAATCAAATATTTTCAACAACTGAAATTGACAATCGTTTATTTGAAAATTTTCTTCGTTCTGCTTCTGAAGCTGATCTTGAACAAATGATGACAACTTATATGAAAAATAATAAAAATTCAGCTATTCATTTAGGTGTTAATCCAAAAATTGTTAAATTAAATTCAACAAATCAAAATCAAAATCAACAGGGTTCAGATGTTGGAGCTGATCAACAAGCTCAAACAATTTTACCAAAACAGTCTATTGAAGATAAAACAATAACATTTATTCAAACAATTTCATCCAATGAACAATCAAATCAAAAATGGGCTACAATATCTCCACAGAATCATTCACAAAAACGTTTATTAAGAGCGTCGAGTGCATCAAGACAAAGAAATAATAATAAAAGACAAGATGAAATTTATAAACTTTATGGAGTTACAAGACCTCTATCAGCTGTTGTTCAACATAGAAAACGTAGGTTTTAATTTTTAGAGAAACATTTTCTTTTTAAAATCTTCATATACAAGTTTGGTCGACTTTTTTCCAAAAGATACTTAATCATAATAGAAAGAGAGAATATCGAATGTTATTCAAATTAATTTATTCAGAAGAAAAAGAAAAAATGAAGTTTAGATCATATTAAAAAAAAGAAGTTTCTTCATTAATACATTATTAATATTCTATAATGAAAAGCAAAAGAAAATTTTTTCTAAAAACATGATCGAAGAAATATATTTAAAAAAAGATTTTAAGTATGATAAAAAAAAATGTTTCTTTTCAATTTAATTAACTTCTATTATTTGTGACACGACTCTTGTCTTTTATTGCAAAAGAAATATAGTTGTACAGATTTCAGCATAATATCATTTTAATTGAAAATAATTTAATTGATTATTTATGAGATAAGAATTCATTATTTACTTCAACTAAATGAGAAAATATTCTTTTAAAAATAAATATCAAATATTTGTCGAAAAAGAATTCAGAAGAAAAAAGAAAAAAGAAAAAACGAAATCTTGTTTTAGAAATGTCATCAACAGTACCATCTGTACCAACTAATAAATTATTAATTCGAGAGAGACCAAATTCAGCTAATGTTCCAAGCGACCAAGGTGAACATATTTATTGATACATTTCAATAATTTGTCACGAGTTTGTTTTACTTTTATTTTTCTTAGAAGAGAAACGAGATTTTGTCGAACAACTAAATGAATTATCATTAAAACAACATCATCGACAATATTCTGGTAAGAACATTCTTTTTGTTTTTATTAATGATTCATTTTCCATCTTCTTTTTAAAAGGTCTTCATCGTTTAAATGCGTTTCATAGTCGTTCATCATCAGTTGAACCACAACAACAACAACAACAAACGAATGTAACTGTTATAAATGATTGTGAAAATGTTTCCGAAATAAGTAAAGAAGAAGAAATTCTCGAAAGAAGTCGACAAATGCTTGAAGAAAGCAAAGTTAAAAATGAACAATTAGCTGAACAAGTTCGTTTCTTTTCTTTCTTTTTTTAATTTAAAAAAAAATACAAAAATTCATATTTCCCTTGTTCTATAAAGGCAAAAGTATTTCAACGAACATTACAAAGAAATGAAATCTATTCAGCATTGAATCGTTTTTCAAATCGGCCACCAATTTATCCAACTGTTGTTAAAGAGACACGAACATCAACTTCAACTTCAACTTCAAATAGATTTCAACAATTAAAGTTTATATTATTTTATTTACTTTAAGTTAATAAATATTTTAATTTTAATTTTATAGAGTGAATCCAACAGTTTCATTTATAAACGATCAACAAAATCGAGTTAAATCAGCTAATTCTTCACAAGATTAGATTTTAGTTCAATCCTTTAGCTTATTGTGGTTTCTTTGTTTTGCACTTGGGTTTTTTTAAATTTGCACTTTCTTCTATTTATTTTTGTTTTGTTTTGTTTTGTTTTTGTGTAAATAATTTTGGAATTTTAATTATCCGATACTCATAAAAGGGCAGAGCCATCTTTCATTTTATTTCTCAAATAAACAACAAATGACATTCGTCGCTCTTTTTATTACAGTACAGTACATTACATTAGCTAAATACAGAACGAACGAAAGAAACAAAAAAAAAATTGTTGTTATTTCTTTTGTTCGATGTATAAATGATAAATAAATATTAATAAATAGAAAAGACGAGAAAGGCTTGAATAGAAAAAGAAAGTGGACAACATTTATGTTATTTTTTATGATTAGATGAATAATCAAGTACAATATTTTCTCATCCTACTTTCCTTACATATAATTGATTATAAGAAATTCGCCCATTTAAGGTTATTTAGGCAATATGGAATGGAACGAAGAGGAACAACAAAAACTATGCATCATTTATTTCTGCTTCATTTAGTAAATTAATCATGCGATTGAATAAGATATTTAGCACAGTGTTAAAGATATTTCTGTTTTTTTTTCTTCTTTTTATTTAGTTTTAGATAAAGAATAACGATTAATAGAATTTTCTTTTCAGCCAAGCAAAAAGATGAGTACAGATTCAAATAGTGGAAAAGAAAAAGAAAAAATTTTTCCATCATTTACTGAACTTCGTATTTATCCATCGTTTACTGAAATTAGAGAAAAATTCAATGCACCACAAGTAAGAAAAGATTCTGATTAAAAAAGAAACATTAAAAATACTTTTATTTTGCAAAGAATTTTAAAATGTATTTTCCACGTGAAGTTTATGATCAAATTGTTAATGGAAGTCTTAATGTTGAAGGAATTGAAGTAAATAGTCAAAATAGTGTAACAAAAGCAAATAATTTAGAAAATCAAACTGTTTTTATACGTCATTCACGTGAAGAACCAATTGAATGTTTAGTTATTCGTCCTAATGATTTATTATTGAAAGATGTTAAAACAGGTCGATATATTCGTGGTCAACATCATGAACTTGAATATGTTAATATACCTGAAGAAGAAGGTCAAGAAGTTACTTTTGCTTTAAAAAAAGCTGGCGAAGCAACACTCTCATATCTTATTCATGGTTCGATTTGTTTCTTTTCTTTCTTTTTTTGAATCAAATTAACTATTTTCTTTAAAAGGAATAACATGGTCACCTCGTTATAATTTAAAAGTTGAATCTGATGGTCATCATTTTGAAGCTTGGGCTGATATGACAAATAATACAAAACGTGATTATAAAATAAAGCATACAGAATTATTTGGTGGTGATGTTAATCTTCAACAATCTGGAAATTCTTCTAATAGATATGCAGATCGTTGTTGTTGTATTCAAGAATGTTGTCTTTGTTCTGCTCCACCAGGAGCAACTCCAACAATTCAATCTGACGGTGAATTAGCTGGACTTTATTGGTATTCAATTGATCAACCATTTGTTCTTATTCAACAATCAACATTTTCACTTCCTTTTGTTAAACCAACGATTAAATTAGAAAAATATGCAGGTCTACAAAATTATTTTCAAGAAAGAACACAAAAAGGAAAGTTCCAAAGAAAATATCGTATTGAATCAGATAAATTTTTACCTAAAGGTACAGTTACAATACGAGAAGACGGAAGAGTTGTTGGACAAGCACATTTATCTGATATCTCACAAGGTGAAAAACAAGATTTGGATTGTGGAAATGATCCCGATGTTAGTTTTATACGTGATGTTAAAGTTTTATCACAAAAACGTGATTCTGCTACATATTTAATTCGTTTAACAATTAAAAATTCTAAAACAAGACCAATTAAATATGAATATAAAGAAATAATATCTTCAGCTAAATTTACAGTTAAACCAAAAAATGATGATCAAGAATTAAATAATGAAATTCAATTAATTAGTGAAGGTTTTCAAATTCTTGATCAAGAATTACAATCAACTAATGAACAAACATTTCAATATGAAGTTTTACTTGAATATAGAAATAATCAAGAAGTATGTCCAACATCTTATCAAAATGATTGCAATTAATCTTTGTTTTATTTTACTATTATTCTCATATTTAGTTTTAGTTAGAATACTAATCATTTTTATTTTACTTATGCTTCAGCTAATTATGCTCACTATTTTTACAGAATTTTTCTTCAATAAAAATGCTTCGTATCAAATAGACAAACAAGAACTATTAATCTTGATATAAGATAAACTAAAAAGGCTTCTGTCTAAAACTTGATTAAATAAATCATATTTTTTGTAAAACTCTATTTAACATCAAAACAAATGAATACAAAACAATCTCTATACTTAGTTTTAATCAATATCTGTGAAATACAAGAAGAATAGAAAAAAGTGAACAAATAACTAATTGTGACATTAAGAAAAACAGGTTTTTCTCGAAATTAAACTTCCAATGATCTAATAGAATATGTAATAAGATTATTTCGTTTTGAAAAGTATCGTACATCTCAACACAAATATAAACTACTTCCGTTTTCTTGCTTTTAGTCTATTTATAATTTCTCAATCAAACTATTATCGATCTCTATCTCATATTGTACTATATTAGCCATTAAAATGCCTAATGAAATTGATAAATCTCAAATAGAAACAATTCTTTGTGTTCTTTTTAATTAGTTCGCTTCATGATAATAAAAAAATATTTAAAATCGAATTAAATTTTTATATATAATTGATAATACGTAAATACATTTTTTTATAATATAAAATAAAATTTTCAAAATATTTTCGTACATTATTAAATTCTTTATAGACTTTGTTTTACTCATCTTACTTCTCTAAATTAGTTTAATTGAATACATAAAAATTCATTATATTATTTAGGTAATATACCAAGATAAAGATAAGTAATAATTAAATATAGTTTCTTTTAACAAAATCAACAAGAATGACCAATTATCAATTAGTCATAAAATACATCATTCTGATTTTATCACTAACATGAATCTTTATTAAATTTATCAATATCTAAAAGAAAAAGATAAAGATTTATAAGTACAAAATAAAATCAATGAAAATAATCATTTTTCTTTTCTTAAGCCCTCCTGTCACGTCGTTATTTTAACGATTAAGATTTAGGTGAAGACGCGACTGTTTAAGTATTGACAAATGCCACAATGATAATGACGGCAAATGATAAGATGAAGTAAATAAGAAAATGAAACTTGAATGATAATTCACTAATTTATTTAATAGATTAGAATTAATCAATGAAACAGTAGATACAACAAGGATAAGTTGTAAGATTTGACAAGACTTCCAGGAGGAGTTTTAGAATCACGTAGAAGAAAGAAAAGAAAAAGGAGCTGATTATAATAGGACCAACTAACAGAGAAGAGAAGTAACAAGCTAATCAAAAAAAAGATACACCAATCGTAAAAACGCAGGTAGTAGCTAGGCAATAAGAATCAAGAAATTATATTGAGAAAATATATGTACAAGCATAATTAGTATCAGCACATCATACAGGTGACGTTATGCCGTCACAACCCCCTACCCCCTCAAAAAAAAGTCGATTTTCGTCAAAAATTCCGAAATTGAGATAAGACCATGAGTAGATAGCCCGTCTTCGGCTTTTTCAGAAATGCTAGAGATTTTTTTCTAAAAACCCTTTTTTGACTGAAAATCTCGAGGTTTTCTGTAAGGTTCTCCAGCAATAAAGTCAATTTTCGCAAATCTTTTTCGCTTTTTCTCAGTTTTCGCTTTCTCAAAAAGGCATCCCGATTATTTCAGCACTGGTTCTATGAAAATTCTTTTTTTTTGTTGTTGGAAAGAGCGTCTCAAGGCGGAGGGCCCATGGTCGTCCTTTTTTTAACTAAGCCTTTGTTTGGTCAATATACAGTTATTTATATGATTTTGTTACAGTTTTTTCACATTTTTTTGAGCCATTGACCTTCTGATCCCTTTTTTGCGCTTAAAAAANCCAAGTGCAAGCAAACTATTTATTCACATATTATCTCTTTAAATCTATTAAAGTTTGAAGTAAACTGTTGATAAATAGCAAGACAATACAGTTGCACACGAAATTGATTTCTCAAACTCTTGAGAAAAACGACACCTCCGCACTTTCACATGTAGATGAAGTGCTTTGTTTTGCCTATGTTAACATAATTTACATTGAATTTAATGTTGTAGTGTTCTTTGCCATCATATGAATAATCTTGAGTTCTATTTCATGAATCCTTCATAGATTTCTTTCTATTCATAATTATACCTTAAGTCATACTTCATAGAAATATTCTTCCTCGTTTTAGAAGAGAATAGCGAAGTATATAACTAGGAACGAGCAGTTATCATTACCGCAAAACCTCATCATTAAATAATAATCACCGAAAATACTTAAACACAAAAAGCATTTATGAAATCGTTGATAATACCGAAGGATCAATCGCGATGTACAGGTACCGTCATATTCTTTCATGGAAAACAGTAGTTTTTCCACCATCAGTCTGTGTTACACGTTTCGACATCTGGGTTACTGAGTGATGCGATAATCAGCAACTCCATTTAACTGGGAGTTTTCAGTTCTTGTGAAAAACTTGGAGGGCTATATGAATGCACAAAACGTGTGAAACATTCATCTTGTTTTCAAATCTTCCTATCTACTGAATGAATTATTCTTTTATGCGAAGCTCTTGTGTTTCTGATATCCATTCGATTATCTGAATTCAATACAATTATTAGTCAGTGTTTTTTTTATCAACAAACGAGCATAAAGAATATTGTAGTAGACACAACCGATCTTTTCACTTTGATCAGTATCTGTATATAGCTTTGAAGTAATGGATAGTCTCAACGGAAGAGTCTACATTGACAGTTCAAGACTTCATTAGAGAAAAGAATGCTCAACTAGTCTAGTCTAGTTTTTCTTTACAGCACCTATTTTAAAGAAATAGAATAAAATCAGTAGCAATTTGATTAAAGTAATAAAAATTGACGAAAATTTGAGATTTAATCAATTATTATCGAAATAAATCTTAATGATCGATGAAACTTTGATTTTTTTCGGTTTTATTTTGTTAAAATGGATTAGCAATCGAGTTTTATCACTTTTTTTTATCTCGCAGCATCTGATTTTTACCCTAATTAGAAATATTTCTTTAGTATTATAATTGATTCACCGTTGAACTGACACGAAGCGATGAATATAGAGGATAAACCTGATTGTTTTAGCTTTACGTACTTCATATAAGGAAGGAACACATATGAATCCTGTCCGTTTTACATTCGTTGGACATACATATACTACCCATTTAACTGTCTTATCATTTGTTTGCGATTTGAAATCTTTATCGCTGCTGATAGAATCGAAAATCTAGGTAATTTATAATGCTTATAAAAAAGTTGCGCTTTGTTTTTACGTCCGCGATACATTTAGTGACAGTCTTTGTGTTAGATTTTCAAGAATACAACTCATTTTGTACATATTGATACCCTATTCATAATGAAATGATTTTCAAAGCTTCAAACACATTAAATAATATTTTCTATGCATGAAAACGACTCTTAATTTCATTGTGCTTCATAAAACCACATAACGCACTTCCAAAATAGCTGTACTATTTTGGGATCCCCGATGGATTTCTGGGATTTTGATCGGATCCCTGGGATCCCCATGGGATTTTCGGATCCCCGTGGGATCCCGGGATTTTTATTGGATCCCTTGGATCCCCATGGGATTTCATGGGATTGGGGATCTTCGGGATCCGCTTTTTCCCCCTTGAACTAGTCACGATCGACATTTCTGCTATTTCCTTTTCAAAATAAACGAGAAAACCGAGTAACATGTTTACATAATAGACTTGAATTTTACATTTCTCTTTTTTTTAGAAATCTAAATCTGTCAAATAAATTCTTGTTCTATATTTTACAATTATTAATTATTATCATGCATTTATTTAGACATGAGAAACTAAGTTTTTTAGTATAATGAATTCATTTTTATTTAATTTGAAAACAAAAATATTTAAAAGATACAATAAAATTTAAGAAAAAAAAACAGAATATAATTTTGTTCATTATCTATTGAGAAAAGAAAAGAAATGCAATTGCAAAATATATGAATCTCTGATATCCAAGAAAAATTGATGTGCCAGTTGACTGTGTTCCCAGACAAGTTCCATTGACATCAAAAGCAGTGCCATTGAATAGGTTAGAAATTAGAAAAGGTTCAAGTTTCTCGTAAGTGTTCGGTGCACTGATAGAATCGTCAAGACAATTTTCTAAATTACACCGAAAAATCATTTCAACTGTGTTAGTACCATTTGGCCAATAGCTTTCTTTAATATTCAACAAATAATCATCTTGTGAGGTTTTAATACACAATGGATTTCCATTAAGTTCAATGGTATTATTGCCGGAACTACTTTGAACTCCATAGTTTCCTTGACAAACGTTATTAGTTTCACATCTTTGATTACTAGTACAATTGATAGTAGGTGAACTAAGTGTATCATTATAGATAAAATCAATTATATCCTCCTTAGTAACGTTTGCACTCACTGAATTTATATTACTAACAGTCTTAAACAATTCAATGAGAAATTCCGTATCACAATTATCTTGGTTACATGTATACCTGACTATCGTAATTAATGCAGCATTTAACTTAACAATAGTTTCTACACGATTTGCAGTAGTATCAACGCAGTTTTCAATGCCTAAACGACCTGTAGCAACAAGAGCTTGGCGATCGATTTCCACGTATAATGAACATTGTGAATTATTTCGTGTAATATTTGCACATGCATTTATAGGAATAATCTGATTTAATGGAATGCGAATAAAAGTACATAATCGTGCGCAGCTAAGCGATTGACAAATAACCACTAAACCCAATAGAGTTAAAAGTAGACATATACTTGTAAGTTTCATGATTATTGTCTCCGTTTTTATTTCTCCTATTTTTTGCTCTTAACGAAATAACAACACTCGCTGTTATTGATAATATAAGCGATAAGGATTTTTCGTTGCACAGCAATATACTCCACAAGAGAACGATAACACGAAAGTAGTATGAGACAATAATTTACTTGTAGTAATACGCGTTGGTCACGTTTTTTACGATCATCATTCATGACAAGGTCATCATTTTTAAGCGAAATTACATAATTTAAGATGTGAAAAAAACTGTATTTTTGAGAAAAAAAATCTTTGTTAGTTGTTTCTGAAATATGTTTAAAACATGAAATTTAACCATGAGGAGATAACAAATATCTTACTGTAGTTTCATCTAATAACTTTTTATGATTTTCAGAATCCGGATAAAAAAATATTAAGATCTGATTCATATGTACATTTTATTGTTTATTATATACTATTAAACATTCAGCTGCTCTAAAATAAATTGATCAAAAACAGACAAAATTCTAAGTATTTATTTCATAATTATTCTTTTTCTACACGTACAGAATATTATTTAACTCATTGACCTAATCGAAATTCGATCGTGTTGCATTAAAAATCAAAACAGATATAAAAAAGATTCATCCGTTTCAATCTATCGGTTAGCATCAAAAAGCGTAATAAAACATGAATAAATTATTGATAATAATTCTGGCTTAAGTCAAATGACTCATATATTGTTTTTATCATCAATAATTTTATGTGGTTATGAAAATTTTCTCGTTATAAATTTATTTCGAAAAGTAATAGCGAAATAAATATTATCGAAAATTTGACCTAACGGATAAAAAATAAACTCTAATAATAAAATAATTTTAAAATCTAAATCGTGAAAACTCTTAAATTATTGTTTTAAGTATGATATTAAGTAGTTGTGATCAAAATTTTCATTGTAATATACATATTTAGTTCAATAAAGCTTGACCAATCTGTTCAGCTAAGCCAACTAAATATTCTTCTTGAAGTCTTCTTCCAACTAACTGAATTCCCACAGGTGCTCCATCATAAATATCAGCATCGTAGCCTTCGTACACTTTCGCATCAAGATCATTGATACTTTTGTATTGCATATCCTTGACATCTATCTCTTTATCAGCAAATGTCACAGGTATAGTCATTGCTGGCCAATCTAGTAGATTAATGACTGAAGTATATGCATAATATTTGTAATCACCATGTCTAACAGCTGTATGTGGAGCTACAGGCAAAATCCATCCGTCGATATGTGATTGTTGCTGCCAAAAATTCAAATACTCTTTTTGATACGTATACTTTTCACTTTGCAATTTCCAGAGTGTTTCAAGATCAATAGATGGCTGTTTTAATTCAAGAAATTGTTTAATATCTGGAATGGCAGGTTCTCCACTTGATTCAATCGAACGTCTTATAGCGGCTCCTCCATCAGCAAATAGAATCGCTGTAATCAAGTCAGTTGCATATTTATGTTTGTAGGGTTGCCATTCGACGACTGTATGGCCAGCTTTCTGTAGAGAAATAATAACCTGTTGAATACCACGAAGAATTGGCGGATGAGGCATTACAATACCATCAAATCCAAAAATCCTTTGAGAAAGAAAAACAATATTTGATACTTTTACTATGACAGTAACAATACATTTCTATTAGTCTTTCATATCTAGACATGAATGCTGAAAGTAAACAGCTTATATTTAACTGAAATATCTGAATTTCATTACATATAACTCGACTTCATATTTGAGTTCAGGCACTTATCAAATAGTGAATAACATGGAATGGTAGTTATAGTCAGATCAGATGCAATAAACTAAAGTGAATGATGTTCAAAAATATTTCAGAACAATTTTAGAACATGATTTACATACTATACATTCTCTGATCTGAATCAATCGTTTTCAAAATCAATAGACCCGAAGTATAACGGTTAAGTTTATAATCTCAAATAGAAATTTAGATTTAATACATGCTTATTAACATCAATGGAGACAATATTTTTTGTTATTATGACTTTAGTCTTCACAATGATTCCATTTTAGTGGTAGGTTACAAAGGATTTTACAAAATTTCACTGTCAAATTTTCACTTAATACAATATTCATCATTCGCTTACCCATCAACAGCCATTACTCCAAAAACTTTCTTTCCAGTTTTACCCTCCAAATATCTTGTCTCGCGCCAAGGTATGTCAATTAATTTTGGATCATACTTCCATGGTTCCTGTTGTAAAAATGCTTGCATAAAATAAGCTAAATCACCCACACTGTGTGCCATTGGGCCACAAATTGAAGGGATTGATTCGTTTCCATCGACAGTTTTCTTCAATTTTCCCATTGGTAGTCTTTCATTACTAGGTTTTAAACTCCATAAATTATTAAAGGCAGATGGTATACGAATTGATCCTCCAACATCTGTGCCAATACCTAACGGACTTCCATGAAATCCAACGAGTGCACCTTCACCACCACTTGATCCACCACATGAAAGTAATCGATTGTAAGGATTGAGTGTACGTCCAATAATATTATTGACTGTTTCTCCAATCATTAACGATTGTGGAACACTTGTCTTGACATAAATAATAGCACCTATTCATATGATACTTAGATATAATTAAGTCGATTTAGTGTGTATTCATTCTTTTATAGGTTATGCTCTATTGCTTAAAAGTCTATCAGATACTAGTTTTTGTTTTTGTTTTTGTTTTTGTTTTGTATTCCTTCTTTATAATACTTTTTTATCTTGTGTATTTTACTTACATACCTGCTTTTCGTAAACATTCGGTGACTATACTTTCATCTTCGTCTACTGTACCCAAGCCACTAACATAACCAATACTTGATTCTAGTCCTTTGACACGAAATTGATCTTTGAGTGAAACAGGCACACCATGTAGTAATCCTACGGTTTGTCCATGCTTTTGAAAGTATTCATCAAGTTTGTTTGCTTGTTCCAGTGCGGCATCGAAACATATTTCAAAAAGACAATTCACTAATTGATGAGCAATAGCTGCTCGGTGACAATATGCTTGACAAACTTGTGTAGCTGTGTATTCACCTGATGCAATTTTTCCAGCGAGTTCTTGTACGGTTAACTTAGTTATAGTCAATTCTTCAGCAGTCAGCAAATTGCTTTCTTCAGCAAATGAAATAACAGATCGTTGAGATTCGGCTGGTAGCTGATCACTTCGAATACGCCATTGATCAGGAATAAGTGCGAGCAACGCCTTTCGTTTTTTATCCACCGTTTCTTCCCAAGTCATTATACTTTCAAAAATATAGTAATGACGAATAATTTAAATTAGAACTACAAATACAAAAAAGAATTAAGTGAAAACTAAATCCCTAATATATTCTAATTTTCATTTCACTTTTTCAAAATACTTATATATAATGAAATAAAATTTAGAAAAATGATGTTTCATCTATCATAATAGTCACTAGTTAAGAAAAGATAGCATATCAACTTTTGGGCGATATATAAGGACTCGAAAAAGTAGAAAAAAATGTAATAACGGTCTAACTCTCAAATACGACAAACGCAAAATAAAATGATAAAAAAAGCATTACAAACATCATCCTGTGTCATAAAAAATTGTGACGTGCGATACTAAAAATAACTTTCTCACGTAATAAGAAGCTGTATAAGTTTGTCAGTGATGATTCGAAGTATTCATGAGAAATAGAATCGATTTTGTTTCGTGCTTTCACAGAATTATTTTCTTTGCTGACGAGTGCTACTATGAACTGATTATCTATAAACTACCAGATATATGCATTTATTTATGTGTTCGTTATATGTAGAATAGAAGAAAATACACATGTTAGTCTAATCGGAGTGAATGTCTAGATAAATTAAACGTAATAGATTTTTTTTTTCTGAGATATACACTGAATATCCCAGGTCGACTGATCCGATAGGAACCTGGAAATATCCTACAATCCGATACAATTCTATCGGATTCCGGGTTCAGGAATCGATGTCGGATCCTCAATGTCGGAATCCTATGAACTTCCGATGACATCCAACGGTTTTTCGTTGGAATTCATAGGAATCCGACACTGAGGATCCGACATCGATTTCTGAACCCGGAATCCAACGATAATTCTGTAAGATCTGGCAGGATCCGATAAAATCGTATTGGATTCTAGTCGGATCGGATGGGTTCCGATAGGTGCCTACTGTCGGATTGCTCGACCTGGGATATAATACCTTTAACCAAAATGTATACAGCCAAAGAGATATACGTCGTGTAATGTTGAATCAGGCAATACAATGAAACACGGTCGTATACAGATACGATAAACTTCGATCTTGAAATACAAAATAAATGATTATTTTTTTGAATAAAATACCATTAATAATATTTCGTAAGTTGTAGCTGAATATATCTTTGAAGTTTATTGCTTCCGGTTTAAAATTTCCATCATGTTTTAGATTGAAAATTAAATTCCTTCGATATTTACTTCTATGAACACATATGAACGCGATGGCAACAATATATTGTTTTTTTCTCAATTATCTCACGCGATAGAGTGACAGGTTTTTCTTGGAGATGCTTAAGATTGATTTACTTCTTATTTCAATGCTCAACATAATATCGATACACCACCATCTGCAACTGACTACAATCGAAATAAGATACACTGTAATTTTTATCGAAATTCTAGGAATGCCAAAATCGACTTTAAGTATGGTCACCTAATTTTTAAAATTCATGATTCGCTAGTTGATTTTCGAATTTCTATGAAATGCTTGATTTTCGCAAAAGTAGAAATTCAAATTTATTCACCAGCAAAATACCATTCGTTGAAAATCGGTATTGATTTTCATAGACTTGAAGAACCTGGTTGAATTCATATAGGCATTCCTAGAATATCTTTGATTAAACTCTATAACTTATTTTCTACTTTACAGTGTACAAAAAATCTTTATTAAAACATATGAAAAATATTCAACGGTATGAATCAATGTTCAGCGAGTGCATGTTGCTTACACAACAAATACCTATTCAATTCAACATGCTTTATAATCATTATACTGAATTAAAACTCACCAAGTATGCTGTCAGGTCGACCAAATAGAAGACTTGCATGTTTTTTTTAATAACGAATGCAATACTCGTTTTGATCATTGAGGCGAGTTTGTCTTTTGCTGAGTCGTTCATTCTGCTTTTTTAGAAATAATGTGCAATATATATGATACGATGGTCAGCGTCACTAGCGATGTACCGAGACTGGCATGTTTCTTACAACGATGAGGCTTCTTCGCTTGCAAGAACCCCCGAGATTGTATGAGATTTTTTATTAAGAGTGGTTCAGCTTGAGTACCTTTAGCTATTCATAAAACCGGACAGACCAAACAAGAAAAAAAAGTCGAATCTCGACCAGTCCCGGTCGCAAAATCGAAAAAAATAAAATTTTGACGAGACTGGCCGAGACTCGACCTTTTTTTCTTGTTTGGCCTGTCTAGTTGTATGAATAGCTAAAGGTACTCAAGCTGAATAACTCTTAATAAAAATCTCGTACAGTCTCGGGGGTTCTTGTCAGCGAAAAAGTCTCATCTTTGTAAGAGAAATATCAGTCTCGGTGCATCCCTAAGCGTCACTAGACAAATTCTCCATAATACATAGATGAACTGGTGAATTTTAAAAAAATCATGTCTAGGAACACTTTTCTCGATTGATCATCAGAAATTAAATACTTAAGTATTTGATTTATTATTATCCTATTAGGTCAGGATGTCAGAATTCTGATTTAAATATTTCGACAAGATTTCACTGTTTAAGAATTTCTTTAATCATATAGCATCTTCGATCTATTTATATTGATGCAGAATTTTGTTGAATTCGATCATATCCAATCAATAAACTCACTCGTTTTTCTTGTGTATCCACTTCTAGAGAATTGTGAGAAATTTTCTGCTAAATTTAAATTCTATAATTTAACTTCAGGTACCCATATAAATGAGGCAAACAAACAAAAGTTTAAATTTACCCTATTTATTAACTTTATAACTCAAACTTCAACATCGATACAATTCAAGTCACACCCTCGCGGAACTCTTCGCGGCACCCACAGTTGCTAGATGTACCAAACCTCAACTCGAGCAACAATAGTCATACTTGTCGCTGCTAATGAACTTCCTGTCTCCAATGAATATCCTACGACTGCGCCTTAGTTAACTATAACTAAAAATTGGAATACTACTGACCGGTCTAAGCTAATTTGTAGCATTATTGACGTTGGTACCGGTTTTCGTGAGATTGTTAGTAGCATTCCTGAGATTGCTTATAGCATTCTTGAGGACTGTAATAGCATAGCTGCAATTGCTACACGCATAGCTGAGACTGCCAGAAACATTCCTTTGCCTCCTAGGAGTATGCTGTAGTTTGTGAGATAATGGCTTTCGAACATTCAGAAAGAAACAGAGGCGCAGTTTCAGCAGCGGCGGTATTTCATCTAGGAGCTCAGGTATGCACTCTGGAACCAGAATTTGGTTTCTAGCAAATCCAGTCATAGTTTCAATACTTTAAGGCTGGAAATAGGAAGTTGAGGAATAATTTAGGTCGCTTAGAGATGATGTCTAAGTTTGAATTATAAAATTTATAAATATGATAAAATTTTATCTTTTGTTTTTTGCTGTAGCTTTATGAGTACCCGATTTTTTTATTTTCTAAGTGATATTGTGTAGTTGAACCTTCACTTATATTCGAATTCGCATTAAGCATCTTATGAAGCTTTGGTAGTAATATTCGTAAGTACTACGTTGGAGTGTTCTTGGTATTATCTCTAAGCCTCTGTTTCTCTGTGCACTAGTTGCTTAAATTAGATTATGAATGAGGGATTTTATTTTAATTCTAAGCGCAAACGAAAGAAAAATATGGTAAGAACATATAATTTTCATCCTAATCAAATTTTTTTGTTTGTGTTTTAGTTATTGAGTGTAGTATCGAGGTTTTTCGTAAAGAAATGGTGCATATGAAAATTCAAATCTTTAAATTAACAAAAAAGAAAATAAATTTTAACACACAGTGTAAACAGTTAAACATAGTAGGTAAGATATACCCAGGTCGATGTTTACGGAGTCCGTACACGGTCGTAGACAGTCGTGTATGCTCCATTTGTCGCCATATATGATTGTATTTGATCGTAATACAGAGCTCAGCGTTACGATCGTATATCGTGGTGTCGTATACGGAGAGATACGACCATATACAGTAAAATACGGAGAAAAACAGAGATCGTATACGGGCCCAATGTCCAGGAATCGTAAACAACCGATTTTTGTCTCCGTATATGGTCGTAAACGACCGTGCTTGTTCGATCTGGGTACATTAAATGTTTTGCGGATGTGGTCAACATGGAAGAATTAAAGGCATCTTTTACAGATAGTGCATTTTGTTTTAAAATAGATTATCGACTAATTTCTCTATCTTGCAAATGAATTATTAACGAAAAATGTTTTTTAAACTTATTCAACTGAAATTAGAAAAATCTAAAGCAACTCTCAAAAGATTCACCTATGAACTGATAATCGAACGTTCAATGGCTATCTAGCGACATATTCTACATTTAGGTCTACTTAGATTCACGCACCCTATACACCTGCGAGTAACATTGAATGTAGCGCTACATTTTATTTGCTATTGACATAAAAATCCTGATTGGACCTTTCTATGGTTTTTGTTTTCATTACGTGTTCGGTTCAAATTTCTTTTAACATATTTCCCGCCGATATAGTTTATCTATTCACTTGAAAATTTTCATTTTATGGCTATCGATACCGAAATGCAGACTTCGCCATCAGATTCAACAATTACTCGTATTGTTAATAATATTAAAAAAAGCGAAAGTGACTCATGGAATTATCGTGGATTAGAACTTTCAAATGAGATGCTTGTTGTACTTATCAGCCATCCAAATATTGATAAAGCTGCTGCTGCTCTTGATGTTACAATTGGTAGTTTAGCTGATCCAAGAAATGTTCCTGGTATTGCTCATTTTCTTGAACATATGCTGTTCATGGGTAGTTCGAAAGTAGGTCTATTTTTTACATGTATTTATATTCACAATTTTTTCATGAATTTGTTTTTTAAATTTAGTATCAAGGTGAAAATGAATATTCAAAATTGATCGAAGGTAATGGTGGTAATTCAAACGCTTTTACAAGTGGTGATCATACAAATTTTTATTTTGATATTAATCCAAGTTTATTGCCAGAAGCGCTTGATGTGTTAGTTCTATTCTTTGCTTTCCTTCTAGCCAATAAATTATTTTCTATTTGTTTAGCTTTGCTCAGTTTTTTATTGCTCCACTATTTGCAGCATCATCTACTGATCGTGAATTAGAAGCAGTGAATTCTGAATTTGAAGGAAATCTATCTAAAGATGCTTGGCGTCTATCTCAATTGGAAAAATCTACATCGGATCCAGATCATCCATATTCAGGGTTTTCTATTGGAAATACTGAAACATTAAGAGTAACACCTAAACAATGTGGCATTGATATTCGAGAAGTACTATTAGATTTTCATAAAGCTGAATATTCATCAAATAGAATGAGTTTAGCTGTACTTGGCAACCGTACGTTATTGCACTTTTTTCTCATAAATAGTTGCAACAAAAAATTCGCTTTTAGAGTCACTTGATGAACTTCAATCGCTTGTGGTTAAAATCTTTAAAGATGTACCAAATAAAAAATTGAAAAAAAAACAATATGCCTGTGACCCATATGGTGAAATAAATAGAAAAGTTAGTCATTATTAAATTAGTTTTTAAGAAAATATAAGTTTTTCCTACAGACGATTTGTTATATTGTTCCTGTTAAAGAATATCGTCATTTGGCAATACATTGGGTTATTCCAGATCATAAAAATATATATTATTGTAATGTAAGTGTCGTTCATTGAATTGTTTTATCTGAATTATCGTATGTTAAAGAATATCTCGATTTTGTTCAGCCTGAATCATATTTATCGCATCTGATCGGTCATGAAGGTGATGGTTCCATATTGTCATATTTAAAGAAATCGGGTCTTGCTATTGAATTGGTATCTGGTGAGAGAAATTCCGCGCCAGGTTTCAACTTTTTTACTGTCGACGTGGAACTAACTATCGAAGGATTAAGTAAATAAGATAGAGTACAAAAATAAAAATACAATGTTGTTTTTTTGTATCCAAATTAGATCGATGGAAACAAGTTATTTATATTATTTATCAATATATAGCTATGCTACGTAAAGATGAGCCCAAAGAATGGATTTTCGATGAATGCAAAGTAATATAAAACCTTGAAAACTATGGTGTTAGCTTTAATTTTTATGTTTAGAATTTTAATTCTATGAATTTTCAATTTCGTGAGAAAGAACGACCTGATGACTTTGTCTCGAGTTTAGCTGGTCGAATGAGGGTATGCCATTGCATTGATATTATGAAAGACGAAAAGATTCAATTGATTTATTCTGTTTTATTTTTGTTAGGATTATCCTCTAGTCGAATGTCTTTCAGGTGAATATGAAATGCGTGAATTTCGTCCAGACTTGATAAAAGAATTACTTAATGAATATTTAATACCAAGTAGAATGAGGTAAAAATAAACTTTACAAGAATCGATCAATCTATTTTTCCATTTATCAGAGTATTTCTAGCAAGTAAAGAATTTACATCAATAGCAACACAAAAAGAAAAATGGTTTGATACACAATATAAAAAAGAATATTTACCTGAAGAACTAATTGAAAAATGTGAAACATGTGAACTGATTCCTGAACTTCATTTGCATAGTCCCAATGAATTCATTCCAACTGATTTTCATTTACTTTCAAGCGAAAAGACTCTATTACGACCAGAACTACCGACAAAAATCAAAGTAACATATGAAATTCAAGTTTGAAAGATTTAAACTGTTTTTCTTTGTTGTTTTTTTTCAATTATAGGAAAACGAATTCTATCGACTTTATTACGCTGAAGATTCATTTTATAAACTTCCAAAAGCTTATCTTTTCTTTGAATTTCGAAAGCAAGATTCATATTCATCTTTCATTGCGTTTCACTTTGTGCTTTTATTATTATTAAATTTAGTCCTTTGGGAAGTGTTGATCCTATACATTCCAATATGAATGCAATATATATTGAATTAGTGGAAGATTCATTAACTGAATTTGTTTATCCAGCGGAACTGGGAGGACTTCAATATGAATTATCAGCTTTAAACTATGGTATTCAGGTAAATTAATATTACAACCAGTCTCTTAGATGATGACATCACTCTAGATACATTCAATTCGTATAAAAATTTTCCAATGATGATTCTAAAAGTTTTAATTCTATCCCAGGTCGATCGTTCCGGTCACCGGATACTGTAGGAGCCGGCTGGAATTATGCGGAAAAATCACCGTGTTCCGGAAGAAAACACGAGAAGTCGCTGGAACGTGGAAGCAGTATTCCGGTCGGAAAATTTTCGGAGTTTTTTTTCCGATGATTTACTGTCGGTTCCTGCTGGAAAGCACTGAACGTTGACCGGAATACTGCTTCCACCTTCCAGCGATTTCCCGTGTTTTCCGGTCGTTTCCCGCCGTACCGTCACGACTGAGTATACCATGATGTATGATGGAGCAGTCTTTGATTTTTTATAAATTATTATGATATTATTTTTTAGCACTCTAAATTTAAAATAGAGTTTACTTTGTAGAAAATCAACTTCAAAAAGGTTATGGAATTTTTGAAAGTTTTATTATTCGTCGTTCAAATTTTCAAATTTTTAGAAAATTCATCGCTGAATTCATATAGGCATTCTGTGTTTTATAGTGATAAATGCTTTTATTTTTGAAAAGTTTCAATAACTGCTGAGTTAGTTTTCAGGCAAATGCTTATAAAAAAATGCATTAAAATAAAGAAAATGCTGATCAAAAATGATAGTATACATGAAAGATCAAGCGTCTTCTTTTCTTTCCATTTATTCCTCTTAATTCTCATCGTTTTGAGAGTTCGATGTGAGAGGAGAACTATAATTTTGAATGTAAGAATGGCAACATATTGTTTCTCCTACAGTTAACCGTCCATGGATTCAATCATAAAATAAAACAATTACTTGATAAAGTTCTTGATCGTATGGTCAATATTAAAATAGAAAAACAAAGCTTTGAAATCATAAAAGAAAAAGTAAAACGATCATTACAAAATTTCCGTCGTGAGGTTCCTTATCAAATGGCATATTTTGGTGTTACTTATTTAACAGCTGAACATCAATGGAACAAAGATGAATTACTTAGTTGTATCGATGGTAAGCTTTTATAAACGAAAAAACATATTAGATAAAGAAAACTCTCTCTGTCTCTCTTGAAGGCATTACAATACATGATGTAGAAGCATTTATTCCACGAATGTTAACTCGATTTTTCACGGATTCATTAATGTATGGAAATTTAACAAAAGATGTAAGAAGCATTAATTTATTTTTTATTAAAATTTTATTTTACTTTTATAGCAAGCGCTTGAATATATGACTTCAATTGAACGAAAATTTCAAGAAAAACGTTATTATCAACCACTTTTTCCTAGTATGTGGTTTAATCAACGTGAATTAATTTTACCTGAAGGCTAGTTTCACTTGCTTAATTTCAAGAGAATTTCTCATTATTTTCTTATAGGTTGTAATTATGCATATTCAATGTTGAATGATGCACATAAATTACATGCGATTGAAATTTATTTACAATGTTTTCAGCAAACACTTGAGAACAATGCATTACTTGAATTGTTTTGTCATTTGGTTGATGAACCTTGTTTCGATCAATTACGAACGAAAGAACAATTAGGTTATGTTGTTAGTGCTGGTGCACGTCGTTCACGTGGTGTACAAGGTTTTCGAGTTATTGTTCAATCCGCTCGAGAACTCGATCATGTTAATCAACGTATTGAATTATTTATTGAATCAATGAGAGTATGTATTAAAAGAGAAGAATCAAAGCCCCATAAAAGCTTCTGTCAGAAAAAGAATTGATGGTTACAGTTAGAGATGTGCGTGATCGAATTTTATAAATCTCTTTTTTTTAGTGAAAACTACCCAGAAGGATCATGGCGATTATCTGAAATTCCATTGGAAACGGTCTAAAACGGCTATAAGGCGATACAAAAGAGGCATTAATTTTCACCTTATTCCGCCATAATCTGTTTGCTCGTTTTATGAGCCGTTTTTTGCTAGAAAACGGCCATCGTTTTACACCGTTTCAGGTCGTTTTCTTCCACATGGGTAGCTCGAAATAGATTCATATCAAGTTTGGAAATATGCCTAAATATAGTTTTCTATCTTCCTTTAGTTAACGAGATGACTTTGTTTTTTAATGTGAATGATATTTGAATTAACATTATCATTCAATTAAGACCATAAGATCCCAGGTCGAACAAATACGGTCGTTTACGACCGTATACGGATACAAAAAAACGGTCGTTAACGATTCCAGTACATTGAGCCCATATACGATCTCTGTTTTGCTCCGTATTTTACCGTATATGGTCGTATTTCTCCGTTTACGACACGGCAATATACGATCGTAATACTGAGCCATGTATTATGGTTAAAATCGATCGTACACGAACGCCGTAAACCTCGACCTGGCATACTCAAGTGCAAATCTCCAATGTCGATTGGTACCATGTTTTCATTCATAGTTCCAGCGACTGCAGTCACATCCTTCACTTGCCGATATTGAGTGTTGTAATGACTTGAACTATTTTTTAAACGATCAAGAAGAATAAGCAATAGATGAAAATAATTAATTATATTATCACTTTTAGGATTATATTTTAACAATGTCTGATGAACAATTCAAAAAGCAACGTGAAGGTTGTATGGTTAAAAAAGTCGAAGTACCAAAAAAAATGCGTAGCCAAGGAAATAGATTTTGGATGGAGATAACAAATCATCAATTTTGTTTCGATCGATGTAAGAACAAAAATACAGATTTTTGTTATTTCTTATCGGTTTATTTTTAGCACAACTTGAAGGTGAAATAATCCAGAATTTGGAACGCAATGATTTAATTTGTTTCTATGATCATTACATTTCATTAAATTCAATTCATCGACGTAAACTAGCTCTTCATGTAAATCCATCTTCATTAGCTCTTCAAAAGCCTAACGATGAAACAAATAATGTTGAACAAGAATATGATTCAACCGCTACTGATGAAATAGAAACTGAACAAGTAGAAGTTATTATACCCACAGGAGCTATACACGGCGAAATAAAATTAACTGAACAGCCTGTTATAATAGAGAAGTTAAATGAAACAACAACAACAACAACAAACGAAGCTGAAAACGTTTTACCTAAAAAGGAACTTAATCTACCACAGGTAAAATTCTTTGATATCTATGTTTCTTTCTTTTTCTTATTGTTTGTTTCTACAGGCTGAATGGATCGATAATATACATGTTTGGAAAAGTAAACTGTCATGCTATCCACTTGCGCAATCATATGACAAAATCGATGTACCTGTCCTCTGTAAATTATAAAGAACAGTTTATCTTAATCATACGCTCTTTTTTATAACTTAAATATTACTTTTTAATATTCGCTTCATTATTTGATTATTTCAGACAAAATTCCTTTTCTCTTTCGCGACCTGTTATGATTCGTGTTAAAACACTAGACCATAAATACTATCTACTCTGATAGATCTCTCTATCTGTCTTCTGTTTTTCTTCTTATCCTCTACATATATCCACTTTGTTAAAGTACATATCTTGGAGAATGAAAAGAAAAAACATAGCGAGAAATAACAATCAATGTTGAAATTTATCAATAGTAGAACGTTTTTGTGATTCTGAGGANCAGAAGATAAATTAATGATAGATTTCACGCGAAAGATCTTACGATATTCCAGTGAATAAGCGCCGGAAACAAAGCGCTGTGATGTAAAAATAACATTGTGAGATAACGTCGTCTCATTAATGAAGTGTACCTTTATTCAATATATTTCTCTTTTGACGATGATATGGGTTTCATAAAATACATCTTTTGAAAATTTTTCTATAAAATAGAATAATATGTTGAAGTGTTGCTTCACTAAAAACCTGTTTTTTTACGAAGTGTATTATTCCATGCATTATTAAAGATAAAAAATCCAACTATCATGAATAAATAAAAAAACAAATTTAGCACAAAGGATGTGAAAGATGATGAAGTGGCATATTCGAAAAAAATATGCATGGCCGAAAAGTAGAAAGCAACATTGACAAAATATCGTTGTTGACAACATCACACAAGAAAAAATATTCTAAAATAGACGTGAATATTATTATGAAATACGTCTCTTGGTTAGCATTCAAACAATTGTAACAATAAGCGAATTCATCCTTCAAATTCACTAATCCCTATGTACGCAGACAGAAAGGAAAGCAAGAATTCAAAATAAAATCAATTTAAACGAACTGCTATCTTATTTGCCCAGGTCGAACATTCTGGCCGCCAGATCCCGTAGGATACTCTAGAAAATATGCGGGAAAGTCGCCATATCTAGCAGGAAAACACGGGAAATCGCTGGAGCATGGAAGTAGTATTCCGGTCAAAAGTACAGCCTGACTTTTCCGGCGAATTTCTGCCAAGTTCCGGTGCTTTTCGGTAGTAATTGATCGGAAATCACCGGAAAAAATCCGAAATTTGTCCAATCGAAATACTGCTTCTACAGAATCAATGGAACTAACCGGAACCGGCCGTTTCCAGGCCGACCTGTTCGACCCTCAAGATTTTCTTTTATTTCTCTTGGACATTCATTGAGGACAAATCTTGATACAAACGTGAAATTTCATAATTACTTTCTTCGTCTGATATATTTTTCTATTAAAAAACAACTAGTTGTGCTCACATCTGTTTCAATTGTGTTGAATGTTGAAGTCAGTATCATTTTCTAGAGTTTAATTAAAATTAAAAACTTATGAATTCTTAAATCAAAACTAAAGGATGAATATCACTTTACTATAAGAATTTTGTAAATAAGCGGTACTTTTACAATTTTAGAATCCCCAAAAGTCTCTTTCACTAAGATAGATGTCGCCGTATTAACTTTTTAATCTTCAGAGATCAGAAACTTTTCTTTTCGTAATTGGCAAGTATTAAGGATGAGATAATTTTGTGGGAAAAGTTTAGCTCATATAACATTTGATTTCATCAAAAGTGCATAAGTGCATACTGATCTCTACATTGATTGGATGACTAATATATATTTTGTCCATAGATTAGTATTCCATTCTTATTGGAGAGTGAATTAAAACGAGTGTGGTTGTCAGCTTATTGTTATTATTCTTTTTGTTAACTGTGTATGTAGAACATTCAATAAAAACTAGTTAATAAATACACTCAATAACACATTCTCTACTTGATTTTTAGATACATAGTCTTTTCTTATAAATCAACTAGAAATAATAAACATGGTTAAACAACACGGTTGGTATCCATATGAATTTCAATCAGGGTAAATTAATATATTGTTCTTGCATTAAAAATATTTCGTTCCATATTTTGTAGCACCACAGTTGCTGTGGCTGGTGATGATTATGTTGTTGTAGCAAGTGATACACGTTTAACAGAAAATTATTCAATACAATCCCGTACACATAGTAATGTGTATAAAATGTATGTAGTTAATTTGTCAAAAATATATTAAATAATACGTGAAAATATATTTAGGCATAATAATTCGTTACTATTATCAACAGGTTTTCTTGGTGATGTACTTACACTTAAGAAAACTCTCGATGGTCGTATTAAGGTTAGTTGATAGCAAATAATCATATGAGATACAATAGAATATAAATCTTTTTAGACATATGAATATACTCATAATAAACCAATATCAACACCTGCTTTGGCTCAAATGATTTCAATTATGATGTACGGTAGACGATTTTTTCCTTATTATACAAATACGATTATAACTGGTTTGGATACTGATGGTAAAGGATGTGTTTACGGTTTTGATCCCGTTGGTTCCATGACACAACAACTTTATGCATGTGAAGGTAGTGCTATGCCACTTATTTTACCAATTCTCGATGCCAATGTAAGTTGATTTTGTACAGATTATTTTTTTTTGGTACTAGATTTCTTATTTATAATTTCTAGATTCTTGGTAAAAATACATCAAAACCAGGTCAAGTTAAACGAACAAAAGAAGAAACTGTTAAGATGATTAAAGATATTTATATGGCTGCATGTGAACGCAGTGTTGAACTTGGCGATGCTGTTGTTGTTCATACATTAACAAAAGAGAAAGGCATTGAAACCGATGTACATCCATTACGCAAAGATTAATTAACATGAAAAAAAACACGAACTAAACTAATAGACATGTCTTGTTAAAAAAATTTTTGTTTGTTTTTTTTCAGTTTCTTAAACAAGAACTTTAAACGATTGAGTTTCTTCTCTTTTCTTCTCTTCATCTCTATTCGCTTTTTATAGATATGCCTTTTATCGAAGATTGGATAACGCATCCGATGACTATCATCAACCGGTTGTATGGTAAAATTTCCTTTTATTCATTGTATTAGAATATTCAGATTGGTTTTACTTAGACAAATCACCAAGTACATTTGAACATGACGTGCGAAATTATTTTCAATCACATATCGATAATCCTGCGCTGTATAAAGAAATTCCATCATTAAATGATCGTCATGATGAATCTCCATTGCCATCTGGTTGTCTTGTGCGTTATCGTGCTATGGTACAAGATATGGCTGATGATGAAATTTATTGTAGTAAGTTTCATTTATTGTTTATTAGAACTCTCATTAGGTTGTTTCCGAAGAAACATATTGTGCTTGTAATTCTCCACTGAATTTTTTACGATTTCACTCTCATAGCAATTAAAAACTTGAAAGTCAAAAATGATTTTGGAGGTTTCCATTGTAGTGAAAAACGGACTATTGTAGACAAATGCATTTTACACTGTAGCCCAATGACTAGCATTCAAAGATGTGAGTCGATCAAAAACAAAATCATGAATATCAGTTTTTTTGAAGACTTCTCATAGATTTGTATAATAAATTTATTTATTAGTTAAATAAATGATTCGAGTAGTTAGAAGTTGGAACTAAGAAAAATGTGATAAGCAACAAGGAAATAAAAACAAAACAAAGAAATCATTTCTCTATTGATTAACAATTGTCCAATAGAGCTTGTTGAATTGAATTATATTTGATGTCAATTTTAGCTCATTACAAAGTTCGATCGAATGATCATCATGGAACTGTAATTGAAAAATCGGCTAAATTTATGGATTTATTTGTATGTCCTGTAAGTAGAATTTTTGCCATTTATCCTAGACATTTAAAAAATTTTTGGTCGATTCTATAGCCTGGATACAGTATTGTTGTAGAAGAGCCACCCAGGGAAAAGTTTGGTTCGCGTCAATGTTTTACATGCGTTCCTATTCCAAATGAAAGTCAATGGGTTAAAGATACTTATCAACTTTATTTCGGTGAAGAAATGACGATGCAAAAACGGTAAACAAGCATATTTGATTGCTTTTCATGTATTGAAAAACAAAATTTTCATTCATTAGGCCCATTCACGAGCAAGATAATGTTCAACAATTACTATCGCCTCTCAAACGATTGAAAGCTAGTGCACCTATGGAAACAACTGATGGGAATTCTGAAACAGTAACAAAAGTAGAACCGGTGAAAACAATTGCAAAATCGAGCTGCATGGTTAAGGTAATTTATATAGAAAAGAATATAGTTCGAAACATTTTCTAGAGAATACTTTTTTTCCCTATAGGTGTACGATACTACTGATGATATGATATTGAATACAATGGTAGAATTTATTGGAATTTATTATGAGCATAGTGTTATCAAAGCTGATAGTCTTCAAGCACTGTAAGTTTGCCGAACTCCATTGAACAGTTATTAATAACGCATAATAACTAGTTCTAAGCATTTTTGATTAGTATAAATAATCGTCACAAGCATTCATACAAACTATTTAGTTGAAAAAAAGGGTTATGAGTCTAGTGTGTAGTGAAAATTGCAGATGAAAGTCTTGTGAATGAGTTTCACATGAATAGCTAGTTTAGAGGTTGAATAACTCAAGTTTAACTAACTGTTAGCTAGAATTTACTAAATTCTATTCAACTTATACGGAGAGAAGGCAAACAATTTGTTTTTGCTTCACACAATCGTTTACTTTCTTTTTCATATATTGCTTAACTTGGAAGAAAGCGTCAAACCTTTAACGAATCAAAACAAATCTATCATTCATCTTTATTTTAGAATCATTTTCGTGTGTCTAGATTTATGTATTCGTTAAGAGATTCAAATTTGATCTTTCTATAAAATTCTGATACATTGATATCTAAAATTCCTAGATTTAGTTGTTCCAACATATAAGGAACTAAATCTTGTTTTTTTCTTCATTTAGTAATCAAATGGATCCAGATCAAGTACCACATATAAAAACAATTCACTGTATTCAATATAAAAAATTATCTCATATTAATCCAATACTATATCATTTACGAAATATTGAATCTAGTCAAAGTATATAATTCATTAAGTCTATTCATAAAATTTAAATAGAAAATAAATCTGGTATGTTTAGTTTTATTAGCTCGTCAACATATTCTTTCATTATTCGAATCTATTTTTCCAAATGATAAACTTCTTTGTGAATATCTATTATTACATATTATATCACGCATATATGTTCGACAACTATCAGTGGCTTATGGTAAATTATCATTAAATATATCTAATATATCAGCTGAACAACTCAGCGCACTTGAACAATTGCTTCAAACAATTTTACCACTTCATTCACGTTTATCAATAACAATAGATACATTGAATACCATGCAATTGATGCCTAATAAAGACGTCGCCATTGACGATAGTGATGCAAGTCAATTAAAACAAACGCCACTTCAATTACCATTCAGTTCACATTTACTTATTGATGAAACAAAAATGGAATGTGGACAATTAACAACTCTTGGTAAGAAAACAAAAATCGATGACTATTTACACGTATAACCATCTACTTTTAAAGGTCTTAATAATATAAAGTTACTACAAGATCTTCTTCGTCTACAAACACTTAAATATGAATTTCATGTTTATCAGCTTGATTATGAATGTGATGTACGTTGTTTGATTGTTTCGTCAACGAAGTCAATTTTATCCTGTGATGTTCATGTTCGTTATCAATCGGAACAGGAAGTAAAGGATATTACATTTCCAAATGTAGCAAAGGAACAAATTGATAATATTCGTTGTTATTTGACATATGTGGGACAACAACTTGAATTTGATAAAACAATGAATAATATTTCGTCAGATATTAATACGCATATACAAGAAGATTTTGTCAATATGCGTAAACAAAAATTATTAACAAATCTTGATGATTTTCATCATTTACTTGTACTTGCTAGGTAAAAAGAAGAAGAAAAATCAAGAAGTAATAAAAAAAGATGTTTATTTTATGTTCTGTTTTGTTTAGATTAGAAGCTTTATCGTATGGTGAAAATGTTTTAACAGAGAATCATTGGAATCAGGCTAAAAGTCTTGAATTTACACGACGTCAACGTATGAATATCTAGTTCACTCTTTATTATGATTAGTTTCTTTATTTTGGTTTGTAAATATAAACGAAAAAAAAAGGTTGTTGAATAAGGAAATTATTAAATTTATGTTTTCATTTATTTTCGAAAGATTCCTTTAATTGGAAGTCAATTGTATGATGTGAGCATTTTTCCGATGAAGACTGAAGTGTATGAAAAGTAAAAATTATTCATTGATATTATTTAATTCTTGTTTAATTAGATCGATAGCCATATCTGTTATTACCTATGATCAATGATAGGACATTACTTGATTCTAATCAATTAAAAAAACGATTTGGAAGATGGTACTTTTGATAACAGTGTAGTTAAGCAGTTAAATTAGATGTTTCTAATACATAGATCATAAAGTTAAGCAATACGTCTTGGAGTGCGTCCTATCTATATATCGTAGTACACAAAAAATCATATTTCACTAGTACTTTTCTATAAAAATCTAGTCAAACAATTTGTTTGCAGTTAGATATGAAGTAGAAAGAATCTCTGATGGAAGGCATTTTAAAAGTATTTTGTTTAATGATCTAAATTTTGTTGTAGCAAAGTCTATTAATCGATATGACAATTATTTATATTTGCTTTATTTTAGATATAGTTTAAGAATGACAGATGATAAAACACGTTTATCAGTACCATCATCAACAGCATCAAATGCCTCGAATGGTGGTACTGCAACTACGAATAGCAATAGCACAAGTAATAGTACATCGAAATCCAGTCAAAAAGATCTGAAGCCTAATTATACACTTAAATTCACGCTAACTGGTCATTTGAAAGCTGTATCATCATTGAAATTTTCTCCGACAGGTGAACTGCTTGCATCGGGTTCAGCAGATAAAACAATTAAATTATGGGGTGCTCATGATGGAAAGTGGGAAAAAACTATCAGTGGTCATAAATTAGGTATATCTGATTTAGCATGGTCATCCGATAGTCGTTATTTAGTTAGTGCTAGTGATGATAAAACATTGAAAATTTGGGATGTAGCCAAAGCAAAATGTTTAAAAACCTTAAAAGGTCATACAAATTATGTGTTTTGCTGTGATTTTAATCCACAATCAAATTTAATTGTAAGTGGTTCATTTGATGAAAGTGTGAAAATTTGGGATGTTAGATCAAGTAAATGTTTACGTACATTACCAGCTCATAGTGACCCAGTCACAGCTGTGCATTTTAGGTAAGTTAACTGAATTGAGGTTTTATTTTATTTATTTATTTATTTTTATTAAATCATAATAATAGTCGCGATGGTACAATGATTGTTTCTTCTTCCTATGATGGTCTTTGCCGCATATGGGATACATCATCTGGCATGTGTTTAAAAACCTTAATCGATGATGATAATCCGCCAGTTAGCTTCGTGAAGTTTTCTCCCAATGGTAAATATATTTTAGCAGCAACACTCGATAATACATTGAAGTTATGGGATTACTCAAAGGGCAAATCATTAAAATTATATACTGGACATAAAAATGAAAAATATTGTTTATTCGCAAATTTTTCTGTTACTGGTTCTAAATGGATTGTATGCGGTTCAGAAGATAATTGTGTTTATCTATGGAATCTACAAACAAAAGAAATCGTTCAGAAACTTGAAGGACATACTGATGTTGTGATGTGTTGTGCATGTCATCCAAAAGAAAATATTATTGCTAGTGGAGCATTAGAAAATGATAAAACAATAAAATTGTGGAGAAGTGACATATAAAAAATATATATTTGTTTTATTGTCTTTTGTGTAGATATCATTCCTTCTGTTTTGTATTAATTAAAAGTGTGTTCTTTATTATCTCGTCATTATCGTTTATTGAATATAAACAAAGAAAAAAAAAAGAATTATATGAACAAAAAAGCTATATGTATTCCTATTTTTAAAAATGAACATTTTCTGTTGGATAGCCAAAAGGACAGATTTGTTTTGTGTCCTACCAGACAGAAGATTTTATTTGTTATCCATTCATAATAAAATAAATAAATGTGTATATTGATATTATTCTGGTGCTTCAATACTGTAAGAGGAACTAAATGGTATTATTGGTATACCAATATGCATTATATATTTATTCGTTTACTGAGGGGTTTCTTTTTTCGAACCACACGCTCGAAATGAATCTATTGCTAAATAATTTTATGCATATGGTCTACGGATGTTGCAAGACTGAACAAAAAATTTTCTCACATTTTTTACTTTAACTGTATGTATAAATGTTCTTGTTTAGAACGACCTCTTTTTCGTTTGGTGGAGGTTTGATGCTATTTTTTTTCAATGGACAAGAATTGTCTGCACGTCAAAGGGTGTAGGTGAATTATCTCAACTTATATAGATCTATAAGAATATCCATTGTTATTGTCGATTGATGTCTCGTGTATATCCTACATTCAAATAAATTTGCTCAAAGATTATTGTGTAGAATGAAATCTCTTAATAGTTGCGTTCAAGAATTCATTAATCACCATTCATCAGCACTTTTCCCATCAGATAATACAACTGATATTCGTCGTCCTCGATTAAATAGATTCAATTCTGCTTCCACATCATCTGTTGATATCGAAGATGAAGATCCAAGTTTGTTATTACTTTAAATTGTAAACGAAACAATACTTGACATATAAATTTTCATAGATCTCTTTGTTATCACACCACCGATTGAATATTTTCTTGATCTTTCATCTCGACAACGTCGTGAACAATTTTTCAAAGTAATGCTTCATCCTAATTTTTATATATACAAAAATTTTGTTTCTACAGTTAGTTCAACCTGGTCATTATCTTATTTGTCATGTACTTACTGCTAGTGCACGCGATATGCTTGTACGCATTCTATGTTTTGATGATGGACATCGGCGAGCATTACACGACCTTAAACTAACTGTAAATAGAATTTCATGTGAATAATTAATAAATAATACATATGTCAATTCTAATTCGAATCTAGGCGACTTGTTTATTGAATACATCAAGTAGTAAGAATAATAGTAGTTTTCGAAAAAAGAATAAATATGATCGAGATGCGCAAGAAGTTAGCGATGATGACAAGGACGATGGTGAATATCAAAGTGGAGATTTTATACGAGGTAAATTTATTGTCGTTTTTTTTTAAAACGGAAACTAATGCTACTGGTTTCTTTAATTATGCTTTCAGCTTGTGTCAATCATGTCGATATACACAAAGAAGAAATTCAATTAACAATTGATTCATCTACGAATCGTATGCTTTCGTAATCAATTTGTTTTTGTATTTTTCTAATTCTATTCGGGTTTTTAGAACATCATCCTTCGTCTAAACGATTGGTATATATTTTAAATATTGTAGTTTATCTCAAGTGATATTTCTTTTTTTATTTAGGGAATTATCAATGAAGATGATTTACCAAAGCATTACACGTAATCAAAAACAATTAATTTTTGCGTTCGAATATTAGAGAAGCTTCAAATATTGACTTTTCTATTTCGTATAATGAAATATTCTTATGTCACTCGGAGTAAATAATTGTATCAAATCTATCTAGTAATGACTTATTCAAAGATACATTGATGATATTTTTTATCAAACCAGAGTGATCCTTCAAAGTTGTTACTGACTATATACATCTTATAGTAGTATGCAGATTTTTACTTGAACTGAGCCAGACAGTTGAAGAAAACATTTCGTTGCCCATCGAGTTTTATAAGAAGTCTCGTCTGAAGACTAAAAAAAAACCATTTGGATTATGTGGAAAAAAATGCCTTCGAATACGGAGCAGATAATTTCAAACAATTAATTAGTATTGATTTCTATTTTCTAAACAAAGTTAAAGAGAATGTTTGAGACAGATGAAATTCATAGCTTCACAGTGAGTGATCTAAAGCCTTAGATAACGAACTGTTTTAAAGGAAGACTCATTTCTTTTATGTTTTATCTATGCGAAATCAATCGCTTTTAGTGAGGCAAAAATTTAAATGACATGTGTCTTTCTAGTTTATTACGTCGACAAGAAGAACAACCTCAGTCATATGAAGATATTCTACAAACATCAAAAGCATTGAATAATCGAGCATGTGTTCAAACGCTTTATCAACGATTAAAAAAACGATTTGATTATTTTCATTCTGATAATAATCAAGTTGAATCATCAAATGATATATTACATATGACATTAGTGAATTCATTCAAAAAGTAAAATATATTTCTTCGAAACGAAAATTCATTTGTTTTTATTTCAATAATTAGTAAACAAATTCCATCGGATGAATATTATGATAAATTACGGCAAAAGCAAGATCATGCATGGGCAATGGAAAGGCAAGATAAATAACGTTTGGAACAGAATCATAAGGCTGGTTTTGTTTTCAGTGTTGCGGTTGGTGTGCGATTAATGAAAGAAAATGATTCGAATTCAGCCGTACTTCACTTTAATAAAGCACTAAGTACAGATCCAAAATGTGTTGATGCACTTGTTGCACGCGGTGCATTATCAGCAAACCAAGGTCATTATAAACGTGCAATGCAAGATTTTGAAGATGCCCTCAAAATCGATCACAAACATACGAATGCATTGAAATATTTACATGATGTATTAAATAATATAGCGAATGAGTAAGTTCAATTCAAATGAAATTATCAAAAACAAAAAAAAAGAAAAGACATGTTAAGTCAACTTCGGGCATAACATAAAACTCAATCTTCACTGCTATTCGTTTCTTTATTTTCCTTTTTCACATCGATGGGAAACCGCTGTTTTTTCTATAACAAGACTACATCTTGTTAATAAGTTCCTTTCGTCTTCGGTTACTTGAAGGAGCAATCATAAAATTCCGAATATTTCTCTTTGAGAAAAATAATCTAAGTTCCAGAAATTCAGAAGATACTTATTTAGTACGGATGATCCCGATATTGCAATACATTATCTTGAAAAAGCATTAAAATATAAACCAGATGATAATGAAGCAAAACGAAAATTAGCTTCATTACGTGCAAAGGTAATAAATAGGCTATTTTCTATTTAAAAAAAAAACTTTATAATTGAAAAATTAGAAAAAAGAAGCGGCAAGAAAATTGGAATATGGACCAAGTCTACCATCAAGTTTGCAATCGTATGTATTACCTTCTTTTTTTTTATAAAAAAAATTGAATTGAAGAAAATATTTTCCTTTTGTTGAATAGATCTTCGAAAGACAAAGCATATTCAAGATCGCCAAAGAGACGAAAATCATCAGTGAAAGGGTGAGAATAATGGCACATAGTAAATTCTTCTTGGCATACCATCGACATTCTTTTGAGTTCATCGTCAAGTCACAAACGATCCAAACGATCAAGTTCAAGTACCAGTAATAGTAGTCGATCGAGTTCATCATCATCGTCATCTTCGTCGAGTAGTTCTACAACAAGTGATTCTTTAACAACAATATCCTCTTCATCATTATCTGATGCAATGGAAAATAAAAAATCCAAGAGTATACCAATAATTGATATTACAGAAAGGTATGCATGAAAAATTTGTCTATGAATCAAAAATGTTTCTTTCTAAATTTAATTCTAGCGATAAATTGACTACTACTCGAACTAGGTGTGCATTCTTTCTATTTTTGTTTTTGTGTCAAAAAATATACTTCGTTTCGTTCTCTGTCAAGTACTCAAAGTGTTTCACATGAGAAACCAAATCCAATTGAACGGCAATCTTCTATAGAAGAACAAAATAATAAAAATGGAAATAGGTTAGTATTTAAAGTCATTTGATTTCATAACTTAACTTAGTCTTACACGTGAAAGTATTATTTCAACCATAAGTCGGTTACATTCCAATGATCATTCATCGAAAGGAAAACAATCATTTGAACAAAGAAAAACACTACCATCAACTATTATATCATCGTCATCATATAAACAACGACAAGAATCTTCATCATCAAATAAAAAAGATCGATCTTTTCATTCGGATCGTGAAGCTGACGATATTGAAAAACTTTACATGGAACTTAAAGCTAAAAAATCTATGGAAAAACAAAAAAAATAATATGTTTTCATTCTGTTTTGTGTACTTGTTTAAATATCGGTCGGTGTTGTTTATTAAAATTAAACACTATCAACATATTAAAATATGTGCAACAAAAATATAAAGATTATCCAAAAAATAGTCATATCAAAAAAACTTCATACCAAAAAAAGGTGATTTCTTCATTGAAGAATATAGGTGAGATTTTATCAACGTTTCTCATTGAAATTAACAGTAACGTTCAACTAATGAAGAATTTGTCGTTTTTCTGTCAAATCTCTCCAAAACTTGAAATTTTTTCTTTTAGTTTTGGTACTTATAATACCCATATTAGAAAGAGCGAAAAAAACTGGGTATAACCAACTCAACGATTTGGTTGGTTGGGGGGGGGGGAGGGTTTCGTGAAGAAAATTTACATTCTTCAGGCACATAAAAGCGGTTTTGGTGCACCCCTACGTTCGATTCATTAACTATATAAAATAACCTGATCTCTTTTCGATTCGTGCTTGATAGATCGCTGTATGTTGATAACAGTTTTTGTTGAACTCATTGGAAACATCAGTTATTATGACTTGTAAAATACAGTAATTTTTCAACTATTATATATGAGAGAATGGACCATGCCTCTTGATTTCCACCCCAAATTGAGTAGTGTAATTATATTCTACATTGTAGCGTTTTAAATCAATATGTCTGACAATGTAATTTTAATACAGTATCATTCAATATGTCTCAGTTCGAACTCTTTTGCAATGCACTGTCTATTTGCAAAAACAAACAATGAGATTTTTGTTTTTCATGTACATCAAGACAACTGCAAGATATCACAAAAACTCGGTCTTTATCGTAAGTCTACTGTTGTCTTATATGAATTGATAAAGTAGACATCGATGGGAAAAACATTGTCCATGAATGCGAAAATTAAGCGAAGATCTTTTAAAAACCTCTTCATTTTCTTCCATCGCAATTTATTTTTCCTACAAGTATAGAAATATAAAGCCTACTCGAAAGATGTCGCAGAGTTCTTATCAAAACGTAAATTTATATTCAATTGGACTGACGCATCATTTAACCTAGTTTCCAATTATTTTGGTATATGGGTAAGAAAGAAATAAATGGGTTACAAACAAATGTATTAGTAACAAAATCATTATAATCTTCATTTTTGCGCATAATGACTACCACTCTATATCTAATGACGCAACAAAAATAGCGACTTTAAATTGCTTGCATCACTTTTCTTACATATATAGAAAGAAAGATTTTTTTTACACTCTAGATCAGTAAAAAAAAGGAACTCAACAATAAATAGCGTATTCCAACAAAATGGATGCACTTCTTAATCGATTAAAACAACAGGTTTTTTTTAAATTTAATGCATACAAGCTTTCATTGTTTTCTGTTCATTCTATTAGGAAGATGAAGTCAAAGAGCTTGAAGCACAATTATTTGGTCGACCAGAACTTAAAGATAATCGTAAACTTGAAGAATTACGAGTCGAAAATGAAAAATTAAACTATCGAGCAAATATACTTGTTCGAGTAAGCAAAATAGAATAAAGATTTAGAAGATTTCATTGACTATTCATATATTACTTTTCATCAGAGTATTGAAGATTTGAAAAAACAGAAACCACAAGAGAATGCAACAGGAACTGAACAAGCCGATAATAAAGATGACAACCAACCAACAAAAACGAAGCAAGGTGATTCTAAGAATCACAAACATCAATCCCATGCAAAACCAACTGAACCAAATCAAAATGATAATAAAAATAAAAAACCAGCTACAGCAGCAGCAGCAGCAGTGGCACCAATTAAAACTTATTTTACCGCTGGTGCACAAGGTGATAGCGAACATTCGTATCGAATATTAGATACATTGGTTGGTCTTTTTGAACAAGCTATTCGAAAGGCTTTTCCTGAGGATCCAACTTTACCAGTTCTTGTCGTACCTGGAAAACAAACTGATTATCAATGCAATTCAGCGATGTCTATTGCTCAGGTTAGCAGGCATAATAATGATAAAAATAAATATATACTTCGGATTCTTTTCTGTTCGTTGTTTTCTTCTGTAGAAATTAACTGCTGCTGGTAAAAAAATGATACCAACCGATGTTGCTAAAATAATTACTGAACATCTTCCTGCACATGAAATCATTGGAAAAGTTGGTTATCATTTAATGATTATTAAAATAACGATCGTTCATTAATATTTATTTAGATTGAATATTCAGGGCCGGGATTTATTAATATTACTATTGCTGCAGCATTCGTTTGCGAACAAGTTCGAAAAATTCTATTGAAAGGTGTTTTACCACCCGATGTGTTGAAACTGGTTGGTAATCATGAAACTCAGACTAAAAACAAGAACCCAAGAGTTGTTATTGACTTTTCATCGCCGAACATTGCTAAAGAAATGCATGTTGGACATTTACGGTAAGTTTATCACGAGGCAGATCAAAAGTGTCAGATTTAAGATCTCATTAAAAACAGATGCTTTTGAAAAGAAATACATCGAACCTAAAAAACAAACTAGTCTATCACAACCACGATTTATTTTATCTTTGCTTTTGGTAAAAAAGTGAAATATAAAATTTCGCTGGTATTTTCTTAACGCATAAAAAGGTACCATTGAGAGTAGCAACTGTTCTTTAAGAACACATTGAACCCATCTAAATATCTTGTTCTAATGATTCACAGGTCGATGAGTGTTTACTGGAAATAAGATATCACTACAGTAGAATATTCTAGTGCTCATTCGACCGATCTAGAAGATGAATTTCAGATTCTTTAATTCTGTGTTTATTCTTCTCTTTACGACAGTAAGATATTCTCCTTTCATTTCATATCATACTATTTATTACTCTTGAAAAGATTCGATCGGACATGTGTTTCAATACAATTTCAAGAATGGATCGAAACTATATATGCCTATTATTTATTTATTTCTATAGATCAACTATAATTGGTGATAGTCTTGCTCGTCTTCTTGAATATGTTGGTTTTGATGTACTTCGATTAAATCATCTCGGTGATTGGGGTACTCAATTCGGTATGTTGATTGCTCACATGCAAGATATTTATCCTGAATATAAAACAAAATCACCGCCAATAAGCGATCTTCTATCCTTCTACAAAGTAAAATTAATTGCATGATAAGATTTCTTCTTAAACAAAACCTAATTATTAGGCATCGAAACAAAGATTCGATTCAGAGCCTGAATTTAAACAACGAGCCTATGAATGTGTTGTTAAACTTCAAGCATTCGATCCAGATATAATTCATGCATGGAAACTTATTTGTGATGTATCTCGACAAGGTTTGATTAAATGAAAAATTTTATTTATCTATTTTCATTTATGAATTTTAAACAATAATTTAGATTTTGAATATATTTATAAAGAACTCGATGTCAAAATAATTGATCGAGGTGAATCTTTTTATCAAAACCGAATGCTTGATGTCGTTAAAGAACTTGATTCAAAAAGTAAAATAATAATTGTCATTTAGAATAAAAAAAACAAAAAAACAATATGATTTTTATTTTTCAAAATAGATTTATTGAAATTAGAAGACGGTCGTAAAGTTATGTTTCTACCGGGTATTGACGTTCCCATGACTATTGTTAAAACTGATGGAAGTTTTACATATGATACAAGTGACATGGCCACAATACAGCAACGTCTAGTGGAAGAAAATGCTGAATGGATAATATATGTTGTTGATTCGGGTCAAGTAGGTCATTTCGATCATAAGCAATTATATTTGATCATAATCTGAAATATAGGCCCTTCATCTGCAATCAGTGTTTGCTGGAGCAAAATTAGCTGGATGGACTGAAGGAAGGAATGTTCGAATAGATCATGTTGGTTTTGGTGTTGTACTCGGCGACGATAAGTATGAACATAAATTATTATATGCACAATGTCCTATAAATAAATGAGTGATACAAATATCATATCCATTGAGTCTACTTGAATCAAAATACGCTTAGTTTTTTCTCACCCAACAGTGGAGAATTTGTCAAAATCTTTTTGATGTAAAAGGAATCTTCTAAATAATAGACGCTCTTGTCTACGAGAATTATAGATATCAAGAGACAAATAAATAGACTGCCTAGGAGTCTCTAGCCATGATAAATTTTTAGCATAGATCCGACAGTTAAGTCGAAGAGATGTCTAGCTTCTTTCGTTTTGCTACTGATAGAATTTAAAGCGAAAATGAGTCTATCATTATAGATCATAACTTCTCTTCAAGTCATTTCATAGAGAATGAAGTAATCTCTCTTTCATCTAAATTTATTAAGTTATAGATAACGTGAAGTTTTTCAAGATCAATTTCTAAGAACGAGTGAGATACACTTACAAATTTTAGTATTTCTTCCTTGAAATCGATAGTACCATCTATCTAGTCGTACGATTGATTCAAAAGTACTAGATGTATTGAAGATTTTGTAATGGCCTAGTTATTTTTCGATCATTCAATTAAGACATTGATCTATTTGATTTTCTTTTCATAGCAAAAAACTGAAGACTCGAGCTGGTGAAGCAATTCGTTTACGAGATCTACTTCACGAAGGCATTGAACGATCAATGGCTAAACTAAAAGAAAAAGATCGTCATAATGTAAAAAATCTCTTTTCGTTTAAAAACTATTTTTCAATTTGATGTATTTTTGTTAAGGTTTTAACACCTGAAGAACTTGTAAAAGCTCAAAAATCAGTTGCTTACGGATGTATTAAATACGCTGATTTATCTCACAATCGAACCTCTGATTATATATTTTCATTCGATCGAGTACGAAAAATATATTTGAAGGTTTTGTTTTTTTGTTCTAAAAATTTCTTTGTAGATGCTTGATGACCGAGGCAATACAGCTGTTTATCTACTTTATGCCTATACTCGAATTCGGTAATAGAAATATTTTTGTTTTACCCGATTTTTTTCTTATTAATTTAATAAATAGATCAATTGCTCGAACTGCTGGTGTTGATCATGCCGCGCTCAAATCAATGGCACAAGACATCGAACTTAATTTTGATAGCGAAGAACGAGAATTAAAATTAGCTAAATGCATAGTTAAATATCCTGATGTTCTTACACGAGTAATTGACGAATTATTGATGCATGGTCTATGTGAATATATGTTTCAATTAGCAACATCATTTACTGAATTTTATGATCGACACTATTGCGTTGAAAAAGATAAAACGACTGGTGAAGTTCGACTTAATTATCGACGAATACTATTATGTGAAGCAACAGCAAATGTATTGAAACAGTGTTTTGAAATTTTAGGTATTCAAGCATTAGAACGAATGTAATTCTCATAAAATGTTGTCTATTGTTTCACAAGAAAAATCATCAACTACTTTTTGTTTCTTTTTATTAAAAGAAAATAAAATCACAATAAGAAGTGACATATTGAAGATGAATTAATATTTGCATTATTATTTACATGATAAATCATTAATTTATTGCTATTCATCATTCGACGAAGTTTTGTATTGCATAAGGAATAATTTCAACGTTTTCATAGGTACCATCATCTAGTTTAAGAGTGAAATCTAATTGAAATGGATTTTGTGGACGAGCTTCTTTTGTTGTTATACCACATTCATTTAGACGTTTCGTGTCGACATCAAGTATTTGACCTCTTGAAATTAAACATATTATATTAGGATCTATGTGAAGTATATAACCAAGAGTTTGTTTTAATTCGGAAACAGTTGCTGTTTCAGTAATATCAGTGAATATTGTCTGTTTAGCACGACGAATTTGTAGATAACAATCAGGATATATAGTCAACTCTGTTGCAAATCGTTGCATCTAGAAAGGAATGGGAAATGAAGGATACAAGGATGGTTTTTCATCTGAATTTTTACGTTCAAACAGAAAGAATAACTATTTATGCTGCATCGAAGAACAGGATGAATTCGAATAGAAAAAGAATTATATAGTTAAGAAGTCAATAAAACAGAAAGATATTCATAAGGATTATAGATATCAATCTAATTGACGTTTGAGTTCGGCAATTTCTTGGTCAATTTTTTGTTTTTTAGCTTCGAGCGCAGCAATCCGTTGTTGAGGTGAACCTCCTACATTCTTTGCGCCGGGTTGTTCTTGACCAGGTTTGTTACGTGTAGCTCGATATTTTGCTGCTTGTTCAGCTTCCTAATTAAACAAGAGAAAAGATGTGATTGATTTTTCAGTTGAATAGCATTCTTACTTGACGTTTAGCCCAACGTGTTTCTTCAGCTTTTTCTTTCTTACCGAATGCACTCGGACCAGCACTAAATTAATAAATATTTGAGAACGAGAACGCATCTATTTCTATGCCTACCCAATAGAACCAGCTTCCGGATCAGTTGTCGAAGTTCTGAAATAAAACACAAAAATTGTACAAAAAATTGACACATAATTCCTACTTTACCGAACAAAATTTAATGTGGAACGAGTCACATGTTGAGCAAGAACCTTGTTCGATGAAGTAATTATACGAAACATTATCTTTTAAAAACCTGAAATGAAAAGAATGAAAAAAAAGTGACGAAAAATATTTGCAAGGAATGAAGCAGCGTTTTTAACAGAAATCTAAAACACAGTACATTTAGGTACTTTGCTTCTATTGGCAAAGTGTTAGGTGGTACTTTGTGATGAACAATAAAGTACCAAAAGTGCCAACAGGAAGAAACTTAAGAAAAACAAAGAAAAAACTATATGCTATTGACCATTTTTAATTAATAAAATGTTTCTGTACGAAAAAAAAACAATATACAAAAGACTTGTAGATAAAAGATAAAATACACATATTCATCTGACTAGCTTAAATAAACATTTTTCTAAATTAACCTTTAGTATTGTGTATACAAAAAAAAACAAATAAAGTACAATTTACTATTGTTTTTCTTCTTCTTGCNGGTACTTTGCTTTTGCTTGTGGTACTTAATATTAAAAACACTCACTGGAATGAAGTAATTAAATGCAACGAAAACTAGCACTCTGCTATATAATACAGAAAGATAACATTTTCATGTAGGCTATTCCGTTGTATAGAATGATGCGTGTTTGCTAAAAATTCTACGTATTATTTTTCATGAAGAAAGAGTTGGGTAATCACTGGTAATTGTTAGATGACAATTGACGACATCTATGAGAGCTATACATATATATAAATATAGTATTACAATGCAACAATAGCCATTATTGATTCTACTATGTAGATTCATTGAAAAAGATGAAATTTACAGAAAGATAAACACAGAAAATGCTTGTAAAATCCGATAGTCAAGCATACTATTCATCGTTGTTTTTGTATTGCTTCTTTTTATTGAGACAATCTTATTCGTTTCTATGAAATAAAATAATGAATTGACATTTGTCATGTGTTCAACATTTGGAGGCTCAATATAGGATTAAGACATTTTAGAATTTTATAAACATACTATTCAATAATTCATCTTAGACTTTTTATTCATTATTATGATTGTTCATCTTTGTAGAATTGGTTCCATTCCCTTACAAGCATCATCAAGCATTTCTGCAACAATGGAAACTACAGAGAGCAGCACATATCCTTACGTTGATGCCTTCTTGACTCATCATGAAATTTTTTAATATAAGATCAAGTGACTTTCCAAGTTTTCACAGTCGTTAGGTTTGGCAACAATGTATCTGATCCTTTTAGACATGCTAAATAACACTTCCTGAAACGAAACAGAAAGTAACCAAGATAACTGAATAGCTACAATCATGATAAAAATAGCAAATGAAGTCCTACGATAGAAACCCCTATATATTCAATTTAAACTATTACAAAAGGACTTTATTGTGTACTGAAGCTGAAAATCATATCTTGAAGAAATTTCTAAGAATTTCAATTATACGGACAGCATACTTGAAAGGATATCTTCGCACTAGTTCAAAAGAAAATATTAGTTGATTGTATTAGAAACAAAGCAATTACATTTATTTTCTATAGTAACTTTGGAGGTATCCTGCTTATACACTAAATACATGCAAGATTTGAATTGTTACATATCTAGTTTCTTACGATAGTTAATCAAAAGTCATTCTATCTTGAAAAATATTAGCTGTCATTGGATCATTTCTCGACATTGACTATCATCTACTCGGATAAATTTACAAAGTAATTGTCTAAAACAGATGCGTATTGTGAATGTATCATGTGGAGATCATAAAAACATTTAAAGATAATTAATAGATGCTAACATCATTATCAAAAAAAATATTATATGATAAATATGCATCTTCGAACTATCTATCAAGATTCTTAATCAACGCTCTGAGTATATAATTATGATATTAAAAGAATTAAATTCTACTAGACAATAAAAATTGAAAGTTCTCTATTAATTGAATAAGTTTCCGCAACAAAATACATTTCAGTAAATATGTTCTCGGTCATGATTAAGAAACTTCTGTAACAATCTTAGATAACTGTCTAATTGCATTACATGGTGAACCAATATCACATGCGCATTATTATAATGATATAAAAGATGAATTCCTATTTGATTGTCATGCTTAAGAATTTGAATCCGTCATCACATTTTATCACTCTAATAGAAATATCTTATCAAAACCTGACCTGATGCCTGCACAAATATTTTATTATGAGTTAATATTTTGTTTTCGAACGAACCCTTCTACATCTATTTGGCATAATGATTAAGAAATAGAGCTGAAAAATAAATATAAAATCTAGTTAAGTTGGAAAATCAGCACGTTCTTTTTGTAGAAATACAATTGTGTTTTCCAATAAATGAAGATAATAGTCTTCAATTAATAATCATTCCAACATATCAAATGTCAAAATAATCTTTTGAAAAAAAAACAGGAAAAAATAGTGAAATCTGCTATGGCCAAGAGGCAGCCCAATTTCGCCGTAAGAATCGTGGTTTCTTTTCTCTTTATCAAACGATTAAAAACAAACAATTGGTTTTGATTAGCTATAGGTGGTTAATTATGACACATTAAAAAGAAGTTTTCATACCGTTATTCAGCAATTTTTCTCATAGACAAACTGTATAGATATAGGAAAAATTCATTGATTATTGTGAAAATTTGACCCTAAAGGTAATATGAAATATTTCCAAGTTAACTCTATTCACAAAGCTCTTAAGTTAGAAAAGACAATCTATTCTAGTTGCTGAAGGTTAATTAAAGACTAAAGAGAGACGCAATTTAATCGATGAAGAATAAATGCTATTTTCATACAACTAAAGAAATATTAAGAAGTATGCGTCACATTTTCAAAGAATCAGAACAATAAATAATTTTACTTCTTTAGTATTTAGGAAAAGAAGTCTACTTTATCATACTGTATCTACTTTCTTGTTGATTAACATGATAAAATCAGTATCACTGATCAAAAAAGAAAGAAAAACAATATCGAGAGCACATAAAATCATCAAGTTTACAGTGACGATCGATAAATATATCTTAACTAGAATGATTTACTGATTAGAAATAATAATATTAGTGGACAATTTTGTTCTATTATTTGAGAAAGTCACTTGCAGACAGAAAAACCTTTGTTCTGCTTTTATTAATAGCACCTTGAGGTATTAAAAACAATTTTTTTTCTATTTTGGTAATAATACTTTTGATTATTGAAAAATCTTTGTTCAGTTTATTAATATGCCATTCTTGAAACAGAAAAAAGCTTTTTTGGAAAAACTAACTTCTACGTACCGGAGTAACTCTTTGCGAACGAACTTTGTGATATGACTCGACACTTCGTTTGACGATGGGAACTTTAGTAAAATCTTCTTGTAACTGCTAAAAATCACAATCAAGCGTATTTATTTTGGTTGATTGATATCCATGACAATCCAACCAAATAAATATCTCCAGATCGATATTTTTTGACGATATCGATATCTCTGATGATGTGGTGGATGAAACTTGACCGAGAAACACTGCAATTTCTATTCGATACAAAATACTACCGTTTGATTACAAAAGAAAAAATTACTTAGTTGCATGAAGTACATTACGATTCTTTCGGAATATTTACTTGAAAATTATTCTATTGTTACATTCAATTATTTAATGATTTCATGCATTGTTCCAGTACGGAAGATTAATATTGTACCTTAAATGGATGCAAATTTTTTCAGCAATCATTTATTTGATTGGCAAACAAAATTTTAATGAATATAATCTGTTTTTACTACAGAAACGGTAAAGACCTGCATGAGAAATAATTTGTACAATAATAACAAGGACATTCTTCGTATATCCTCTATTATTCATACTTTTTCTTTTAATCATAGTTGTAAACTTTAGATAATTATGGCTCTATTATAAAAAGAAATCTTTTCCATAAACCTAATTATATGCTTTCATGCAGCTCCAACACTTTTTTTGTTTATGAATGTGTGGAGTGCGAGAGTTATTTTATACATTTATTATTCTTATAAACATCATAATTTTTCTTTGATGAATTAACTCGCTTCATTCAAGATTAGACACAAGATTCATCAATATAAATAGCAACTGTTATGCCGAAAACCTTACAGAAAAGTGTTCTACTTTTCATTTTTCACACGATTATTCACTGATTACATTAACAACAGAAACTAATTTTGTTTATAGCGAATTATATACCATACATATTGATTCATGAATATCGATGCAACTTTGTTCAATACTTGACCTTGTAGTTATTTTAATAACTGTAACAGAAGTTTTTCATATTTTTTGTTGTTGTTGCTGTTGTTGCAATAGAATGTATCAAAATAAAAATGAAAAATGACATGTTATTCGGTATATTTATTCTGATCAGATAGCACTTAGAAATTGATATGATCACAAAACTATCTTTTTTTTTCATTTCGTTAAATAAAACTGAAAATTCACATTTATTCTATTCATTGTAATACGATATGGATAGGTTCTGTTATTCATTAGAAAATAAACGATTGATCACTCTCAGTCATTTTAATTGAAGGTTAAAACGAAGAATTGATAACTAGACTTTCATCGATTCATTCATTTGATTTTATTACGTTTTATTTGTAAACAACTTACCATGAAGTCTCGAACAGTTATAGTAGCTACTACTAGTGGTACTTCAACACCAGCTAAACAAACTTTATGTCGTATTGCATTAACTGTAGCTTTGGTCGGTATAACAGGTGTCACAACAATACTAATTTTACACGGTGGATTATCGCTTATGCGTCTTCGATCTTTTGTTGATATTGGCGTACATCCTCGTCATGTAACATCGTTAGCATTAGTTATTTTCGGTATACTTGCATTATTAACATTGATGATATTAATAATCGGATTGATTAAAGTGAACAGATCATTAGCAATTGTAGCAGCCGTTCTATTAGGCGTCTGTTCACTTGGTCTGATTGCATTTAGTATTTGGTCATTCTTAACAATAGCAAGTGGTCAATTACCAGCATCAATTAATAGTACTATTGTTAAAGAATTAGATCAAACTCAATATCGAGTTTCAACTGGGAACGATGTTGTCATCGAAAATACTCCTAAAATGGCACGACTAGAAAAACAACATCAATGCTGTGGACTAACTGATCCTATTGAGGATTATCGAAGTCGACAACCAGCTATATATGGATCATTGAATCCATCGTCATCAAGTGGAAGCAGTCATAGTAAAGGTAGAAATCCTCCTACGCAACGAAATACAGCAACATTTGGATCTTCTGTACAATTACCAATTAGCTGTTGTAATGAAAAATATCGTTCAGAAGATGATTTATGCATTGATATGTTTAGCAATAATACAAATCCAATTAATCGCTATAACATAGTTGGATGTTACGCTGTTGTTGCTCGGCATAAATTTGAACGCATTCAACGAGAAGGTTTTGCAACGGTTGTAGTAGCATGTTTATCTGTTATTAGTTGCATTGCTCTTGCTGCTGTTGTGCGACTTTTAGGTGAAGGTTATCAAATTGTACCATTCCGTACTATCAAGTAAAAATTCCAAATTGTACCGAAATTGAACTTATCTTTTTCTTTTCTTTTCTTTTCTTCAATATTATTTTTTCCTTTTATGATTCCGACTTACGTGCTTTATTAATAAAACTAAACATAAGCTCTATTGATTCGATTGCATTCTTCAATATGATGTTCTATTTCCTGAAAATACTAACTTGATACACGTAAACATTTCTTCAAGTCGAACTTCATAATGAAAATAACCATTCTATCAAAATTCAAGTGCGCAAATACAAGAATGTAATTTGATTGATAATAAGTGACTGAAAAAAAGACTAAAATCAATTGCATCTGCCGGAATCGATAGAAATTTTGATCGATTTTCTTCTTCTTCTTATTCATTCATGTCAATATAATATTGTTATAATTATACGATATAACTGATTTTCACTATACATCACAGTACGATTTCATTAGTTTTCTTTTGTTAGATTTGCCACTATTTATTACACACAAGATTTGCATATTTGCTCTAATTCTAATAATATCCATAGTAGAGCCTTTTGCTTGTTATTCTAAAAAAGATTTGTTGCTAACTAGTAATATTTGTTTTTTGCGTTCTTCTTGTCCGTCTTTCTCGTTTTTTTGTTTTTTGTTCCATAAAAAATAAGATCAGTCAGTTGACGGAAACAAATTTATAATAGATATTCATGCGCATATAGATACAATTAAAGATTTGTAATACAAGGCACACCCAGAAATATCTTTTTTCTTCTCTCTCTTTCTCTTTCCAATGATGAAGATGGTACATCTATCTTTGACTTTCGTAAGGAAAAGTCTTTCGGGAATAAAAGAAGATATGTAATCATGAAAAAAAAAGCTCGACGAAGACAAATGATCAATTTGGTCTTTAATACAAAAGTCTCTTTATAATAGGCTTATAGTGGTGGAAAGTCGAAGAATTGCAAATGTCAATAAAGAAGAGAAAATAGGATTTTCTTTCGTCTTAATCATTTTCTGACTTTTTTTCTTTATATAAATGACATCGAGCTCGCGATAGTAAATAGAATTTTTGTTTATATATATATATATATATATATATGCCATGGCTATATTCCGATTTCCCATAAGGAATACTAATTTAAGCTATTAAGACATAGAAAAATAGGGTGCTAGAGTAAATATTAAAATATCGCGTAAGTATTTGAACATGATAGGAACCGATCAAAACGAATCATTCAACTTGAGAGCTATTACGATCTCCATTATAGTTATAAAGAATGCGAACAAAAAGTAGTCAAGACAGACCAGTAGGCAATGATTTGACGAATGCTGAGCTAGATCCAAAAAAGAAAAAAAAGGAAAAATCACGAGGAAAACAAAAACACATAGAGCCGATAAAAATAAAACAACAACAACTATGCGACAGTCGACAACATAACTTTTTTCCATCGCTGATCTTCATTCAATGCCTTCCTCTTTCTGCTTTTAGTTCTTTCTGTTTTCATCGTGTTCTGTATTTTATAGGATCTAACTACGTCTTATTATTCCTTGTAGTTGAACATTTCTAGCGGTGGATGCTTGCATGTGGGGTTCCAAACTTAGCGCTTGTCTTTTCATTAATGTCCTTAAGTTGCTGGAAACAGAAACGCATGGAGAAAGAAAATAAAATTATAGAAAACAACTATGAGAAAGAAAAAAATAGCAGTGACCGCTTTTCAATCGTAAGAACTAGCAAGGTTTTCTGTTCATAACAATTGCTTGTAAGCATTTTTTGTGCTTCTTCTTTTTACAATAGGCTATTTATATAAAACAAATGTTGATCGATTGTTTGAGAATAGGCGCATTGTTTTTTCTTCGGCGATGCCCATGGGCATAATCGTTTATATTTGAACTATACCATAAGCTCAGCTAGAATATTTTCATCGTATGCTGGTAATAAAAAAAAGAACGGAGCAAGTAATACACTATATTAATATTTGCCAAACTATATAAATATATAAAATATAGAAAGATAATTATTACTGATTTCGAATAGATTTATTTTTTCAGATAAAGCAAAACAATGTGTGATCAACCAATACAGATAGCTGTTTTAGGCGATAAAAGTGTTGGAAAAACAGCTATTATTCGTCAATGGCTATGCAATGATTTTTCAACATTATATTCTGAAACGAACTTAGCTACTTATCATTTTACTTCGTTATTTAATGGCCATCGTCTATTTCATATACGTATTATTGATACACCACGTTTTGATGATACAAATAATACTGATCCTCAACAAGAATGGGTGCGGATGTATTGTTTTCGACGAGCACATCTTTTCTTATTAGTGTTCGACATAAATCGCGAGGAAACATTTAATTACATAAAACAAATCTATCGCGAAATAGTCCGTGTACGTCTTGGTTTTAACAATAATAATCATCAACATCCGCAACCATATCCACATCAGCCTCACCATCAATCTCATCATCATCATCATCATCATCATCATCATCATCATTCTCACTCTCATTCTCATTCCCATCATCAATCAGAAATGTTAGCCGATCTTACGAATGATGATGATGATCACGTAACCGCAAGGTCAACAGCATATGTACCTGTTATTGTTGTTGCAAATAAAGTTGATTTGATATCAACTGATTTGCGTTTTGCAAATATTACATTAATGAATTCCCGTGATATACAACAATATGTGAAAAAAAATTTCAAAGCAAATACAATTCAATGTTCAGCTAAATATCATTGGCATTTAGTTTTATTATTTCGAGAAGTTTGTCGAATGTTAGAAACTGTTGAAGATACTGTTGCTAAACAAGCCGCACAACAGGCCCGAAGACGACTTCAACACCAACAAAATAATGATAAGCATTGCCGCGTCATGTAATAGATTTTCACTATTTTTTCCGTTGAGTAACCAATCGATTGTTGCAGATAGACATAAAAGTTTCTTTTCTTTGCTTTCATTTATTTCTCATCGAACATTAATTAACATTAATGTCGATTTGCCTTATTTGTGTCACTGTTTTTGTGTTGATTTAACCTAGAGAATAAATCAACGTGTAAAAGTACCTAGGATATGCATTCATGTGTAGATAGAAAGAACAACAAAACAGCACTTACTATGTAAATGAACATGTCAAATTGTTGATATGGAAAAAAGCTCGTATATGCAAAGTAAATTAACCAGTTTCAGAAGTCGTAAATCATGAGATAGACTAATAGAAGTTCAACATATTGATGGTCTCAGTGTAAAACAGACAGAGACAAACTAAGGCTTTTATGGATGTTAATCTCACACAGAACATCGTGATTTTTTAAAAGAAAAAAGTGTCTACCAATAAATATAACATCGAAGACTTATAAAAAGTGATTAGCAATAATCCATCTTAAGCCAGCGTAAAAAAAACATTTTACATTTTCTATTTTAAGGACCTTACAGTCGATAATAAGGATAAACTAAACTATGGGATTTCCACCTTGAATTCAAAGGCTATGATAACTATTTATATGGGAAAAAATTTAATTTCTATGACGTAAAATTATCAATGAAAAGCAATGTTCTCTTTAAAAAGCAAAACTTCAAAAAAAGACAACGATCGATAAAATGATAAACTACAGATAAATTAGAATTTGTTAATAATCGTTGAATACATTAAATATTACTTCGAAAAAACAAAAGCTAGTCTGCTGCTTCAATAATCATAATCATATCGCGAATGGAATTGTTTGTTGAATGTAAGATTTATAACCTTTGTCTAGTCGATTCATACTGGCATAACCTTCTTCTCTATTCTTTCTCTCTATTGTCTATACGTCTGTCTCACATTTGAGTACAAATTTTGATTGAAGCAATGCACTACCCTATGTCAGCCATGGTCTATTACCTGCCTACACGTTCTTTTTTTTAACTATTTAATGACGATAAAAAGAGAAAAGCAAAGAGAAAACAGACCGGCATAAATATGCATCTATTGTAGAATGGAATGTATCCATTGCTGAAGCATGATATTTTTTAAACTGAGAAGCCAAATGCGTTGTTAATTTAAAACGTACTCATTATAACCTTTTAGAAGAATGGCAACAATTACTACTTTATCTGCGTTTCGTTTGGCGAGACTATGACGAAATACGAAAACAAAGTCTAAGACGTGATCATGTTTCACTTTGGACTTTAACATATAGGTGCATAGTTTGCATTAGTCAGACGACTAGCACTTTTCGTATTTATACGTTTGATTTGTTTCGTGTTTGTTTAGTTATTTTTTGACTTCAATCTAAATATTTTTCTTCTACTTAAGAATTTTCAATATACAAGAATAAGATGTTTGCATTCATTTTGCTTACATGTATCTTCTTATGTTTACTGGGTCTGTATCTAGTTCATATTCGACGAAGTTACTCATTTTTCAAACAACTTGGCATCAATGGACCACCGCCAATGTTTATACTTGGTAATTTTCTTGATTTTGTTCGTACAAAACGAATATCAGTATGCATTCAAAATTGGACAGCTCAATATGGTAATATATACGGTTATTTTGAAGGTCATACACCAATACTTGTAGTATCTGATCCAGATATTTTACATGAAGTATTTATCAAGCATTTTTCAAAATTTCATTCACGTCGTCAATTTCCATTAGAAGATCGTCGTATGCACAAAGGTATTCATTTATTTAGTGCAACAGGTGATCAATGGCGACGTCAACGAGCTATTATCAATCCAACATTTTCAATACTTAAAATGAAACGAATGTTACCGATAATAGACGATTGCATGGCAACGTTAATAATGAAAATAGAAGAATGTACAAAGACATCATCTGAAAGCTTTGATATTTATAAACTATATAAGAGTCTTACAATGGATCTCATTTGGCGATGTTGTTTTGGTATTAAAACAAACATGCAAAACAATCCAAATGATCCATATTTGAAAAGGTCTCAAGAAGTATTTGCTAGAGAAAATAGCGCATACCTAGCAACACTGCTAACTATATTTATACCGGAATTACGACCGACTTGGCTTGCATGTCATTGTTGGTTAAACTATATCAAAGTTAACTTACGTCGTTTATTGCCAATGGGTGAAAAATTAATTGAAGATGATCCGAATGAATGGCTCAAAGATAATGTCGAGTGTTTTATTAGACAAGCACATCTATCTCATAGTCATAATCATAATAATAATATTAATGATTGTAATGATAATATTACTAAATCAACGGATTTAATCCATTTAATGCTTGATGCAACAGAAAAGAATTCGACTGATACGAATCAGGTAAATAATTTATAGATAATCAAAGGGCAAACGTTTATAATTTTGAATAATAAGCGATTGTTTTTGCTTTTACGGTTTCTTAACTTTAAAATTATGTTTTAAACATGCTATTTTAACTTTGATAATTCTAGGATGATAGTAATGAAAGAGTATTATCATTAAATGAGGTCAAACAAAATATTTATTTATTCATGATTGCTGGCTATGAAACAGCAAGTACAGCTCTGGCTTATGTTACTCATATGTTGGCTACACATGTAGACGAGCAAAAAAAATTACAAAATCATATTGATTCATTTTTAAAAGTTTATGGAGTTCTTGATCATGAAATTATCAACAAAATGGAATATCTTGACTGGTTTATTCGAGAAACTTTACGAATGTATCCAATAACACCTATTATTATTAATCGGGAATGTGCAGAACAAATCGATTTGCCTGGTATCGGTCGTATTTCTCCGGGCACTAAGATTACACTTGATATGTATAGTTTACATTATAATAATGACTTGTGGGGACCGGTGGATACAAAACAATTTTATCCAGAAAGATTTGCAACTAAACGTCATCCTATGGCATGGGTAGCATTTGGTGTTGGTCCTCGCAATTGTGTAGGTATGCGATTTGCTCTTACTGAGATAAAAATTGCAATAATCCGTCTTTTACAAAACTATACTGTGTTACCAGCAACAATGAATGATAATGATTTAGATCTAGTTGAACTAGTAACAATTTCACCAAAACAAGTGCCCGTAAGATTAGAACAACGAGCAGATAAATAATGGTATTCTCAACGAAATAATACTCAGTGATATACTTTTTTTAATTAACATAAGAAAAACTATCATTGTCAATCATATTGACGTTAAGTGACATGGTCATATTTACAAATAATATTTTCTCCATTATAAATGTTCATTTTATTCTAGTTATTCTTGGTTTTGTTTTTTTGCTCTACTATTTTTTGTTGTTGTTGTAATGCGAATCATAAGATTTAAAAGTACTGAGAGTTCTTTATATGTAAAACATATATCATTTATCTTATTGATGCGCCCCAGCATACAATTATTTTATTCTATTAAAACATATCTTAACGTATATATTTTATGAATTGAAATAAAATTGAATAATACTATTTTTTCCTATTATATTATATGATTTACGATAACTATTATTCCTATTGTAAAATGTCACAACAATAGTTTCCAGATGTACTTATTAACACCATGGGAATGAAACATTGTGTCTATTTATATCTAACGTAGGAGTTTTTCACAGATTAAGTCAAGTGCTCTTATCTATCTTTCTAAAGCAAATATCATGTTTAATGAAATTTATATTGTCATCAGTTATTGAATAGGCGATGTCATTTAAACACCTCAGCAACTAAATAAATATGAATAATTAATCTTTTTCCCTCTTAATAAATGAAAGTTGAAAATTATTATTGTCTTTCTAGTCTATTATTAGTAGATTATGAAATAAATTTCTGTTTGTTACTTAAAATATAACTATGAACAAAAGAATAGAATGCATTCGATATCACATTGTATTATGGTGCAAACGTTAATAAACTAATGGCTTGAAAAAATGAACATATTGAGTTGAACTTGAATGAAATGTTCTTTTTCACAAAATGTTTCAAAGAGAATTAGATTGCTTGGTCTCCTGGGAGTAAGACACAGTTGGTAGCTAAAGTCATACTTTCGATTCTATTTGAGAATTAAATTGATTCGATTCATGTGTCAATCATCTCTTTTAAATTATGAATGTTACTTTCCTACTTTGATTGATAAGAGCAAAAAACGAATTCTACGTCAACTATATATAGATTGTTGATGAATTTTTCTGAATAATCAAAATAATATTTATTTGTATAGAGTTCAAAAAGAAATTACTTATCACATTTCGATATAAAAAAAAGGTTTTGATCACGTATGACATATGATTGTTAATTCAAACAGAATTTTGCTATGTACTTAGACATTGAATATTATGAATGTGAGAGAAAAATAAGTTCCTTTTATCATTCTAATGATTTTTCAGAATGATAAATGAATATTCTCTGGAGAATCATCTCATTGAAGATAAGAAATCTTTCGATGAGTCCATAAATCTTAATTCTTAATCTAGCATTATTTTTTATCTCTAATTGGAAAGAAATAAAGTAATACAACGAACGAACGAATACTACTATCTTTCTTTCATTCACTTGATGCGAAATGATTCTTTATACTAACATTTTCTTTTCGTTCAAACAATGTGTTATTTGTTTACACTTATCACATTAAGAAATTTAAAAAGAATATAGTCCTGCTACGTGTGTGTGTGTGTGTGAATAAGTCTATCTAATAAACAAACATCATCACGTGCTTTCACTCTGGATGAATTAAGTTGTATAGAATAAACAGGATGCGAACTATCGGGCACGAAGAAAGAGAATGATACGAAAAACACTGATCATATAGCTAGCTTAAATATTCACATGTACAGTCGGCTTCTTCGTTTCTTTGCCGAGCCATTATTTTCTTCGTCTTCTTCTTTCAATTGTAATCGCGAACATTCTGCGTCTGTCATCATTCGTATGTAATGAATAATGATCAGTAGTATATTACTGACCACCCTGACGAGAGACAACAATCATTGTAATACTACTAGTCGGCTTATTTATCTGTGCAACGTCTATTGTTATGAACAAAAGAAAATTGTAATCATTTTATTTTAAATATATTTCTATAGAAATATTTTAGACTTAATATTCAATGTCAACTTCATCCTCACCACCATCAACTACTAGACCCAATGATTATTTTGATCTACCAGAAGAAGCCCGAGCCGACGATCAATATGTAGTCGAAAAAGTAGTGGCTAAACGACGAAATCGAAAAGGAAAATGGGAATATCTACTTAAATGGGCTGGATGTAAGTTTTTTGCTTTTTATTTTTGTCTAGTATTTTTATCGTCTTTCATGACCTGATAGATGGGAAATGTATTATTATTTTAACTCATTTTTTTACTTGATTAATAAATTGTCTATGAAGAACATAATTGTATCGCTTCTATTAAACACAGAAACATTAACCTTAGTTCTTTCACAAATACACTTTTTTTCTTTATCGATATCTAAATCAAACAATATGACGATGATGAATGATACTTAAAATAACGGAAGTTATCCATCAACGAATAACGCTAAAAATCATATTAGTTGTTATAAATTATCAAGTTTCCAACAATGAATGAAACTTTTAACACAATGAATTGCTTCTTTCTTTTAGTTGGTGATGAAGACAACACCTGGGAAGTTCAACAAGACATTCATCCTGATTTAATTGCTGAATTTGAACGAAAAAAAACTGAACTAGATGCCGCCAATGCAGTTTATTCAACATTAGGTGAAGATCCACCAATTAAAATACGTACATCATCAGTAAGCCGTGCAGAATCGCCACCAGCTAAAAAGAAACGAAAAACTGCAAGTACTGTTGATTCAACAAAACCGATGACACCGACAACGAAACCAACTGCAACAACAGTAACCACAGCAACGAATGACGTACCGAAAAAAGTGTTTGGTGTAGAAAAAGGTTGGCGAGTACGAGCGGTTATTGGAGCAGCGAAACAAAAAGATTCAACAGTCTTATATGCTGTTGATTATGTGCAAGGTTCACCATCATTGCGTGAATATGTTCCTTCGCATATCGCTCATACTCATATACCACGAGAATTGATAGAATTTTTTCAGAAAAAAATTGTTTGGAATTCATCAAAAGAACGTAAGAAAACTTAAGTGTGTGAACTAGCATTTGTAAATGTATACATACTGTTTTCATTTTTTTTTTCTTCATATCATGATGTGATTTCGTAGATTATATATATGTTTCTTTTTCTTTTCTTTTTTGTCTATTGTACTTTTTGTTGCTTATGATTAAATTAAGATTTACATATATAAATTATATAGACAGGCATGATGAACAGCGAACTCTAGAGAAATATTTTTCATTGGATAATCAAAGTTTACCAATCAAATGAAACGACGAAGTCTGCGTGCACGTGCTTTCGGGTGCATATTTATTTAAAATGTGCCCGATATAAAGCTGCTTACATTGTGAAATATGCATTATATATTTTTTTTTTATGTATGTCTTACCAGATGGCTTTTGTTCTGTATGACGTATTAAAGAAACGAAAACTAGTTTTAGATTAGTTGACGAATAAAAGACTTACAACGATGAGTAGCACTGAAGGTATTCCTATACGTCGACTTGTTGTACATGATCCCAAAGATATGCCACTTCATTTCGGTGAAACACCTGGTGGTAGTATTTTCTCGACAACTCCAGGAGGTATATTGTCTTTTATTTTTTTGTATTGAAATGTTTTTAAGTAATATTGCTTACTTAGGCACTCGAATCTATTACGATCGAGCCTTTTTACTTTCTCGTCGTGATTCACCGATGACACGTTCACCACCTCATTTGCCATATATTCCGGAAGGTACGTATCAGTTGTATCCGAATAAGAGAATTTACACAAGGATAAAACTATACAAGGACATAGCAATGTTCAGAAATAAACGAGGCTAAATATGGCTGATACATCGATAACATTGAATACATATTAATAGTTTTTTATGTCTTTTTTTGTTTGTCCTTAGTTACTTTAATTCCTGAACCGGAAAAGAGTGGTGAAGTTGTTGGAAATGGTGTAACAACGGGTAAAAAAGAAGAATCCGAATCATCGACTGATAAGACGAATTTATCAACACCGGAACAACAACAAACAACAAAGGGTGTTAAAAAGGGTAAACAAACTTCAAATTATTATATTTACAGTTAACGGGAAAATGTGATTCTTTTATAGATGGTGACGATCAATTTTCAATGGATATGTGATCTTCTTTCTTTGTTAGTTGTATCATAATAGAATATCAAATATGGAACAATCGATAACAGGAATGTGAACTGATATGACTACCATGTTTTTTTTCCCTGATGTCATCCAAATGTTTTGGATACAGAACAGTCCTTTTCTTTTCCGTTGGTTCATCTAATCTTTTTTTTTGTGCTCCGGTGTGCCTATTTTTGTTCTGCATACGAAGCAGTTTGGATGGGTGTGTTATTAGATTAGTTCTCTGTTTTTTCTCGTTTGTTCTTTTTTATTGTTTGTCTACATATATATTCTCTCTGTTCACGAACTTGTATTTGTCTGCTACATACACGCAAAAGTTCGTCTTGCTCAAAACAGAAAATCGAGAAGTATATAAATATATGTGTTGTCATCATTGTTGGTATGTCGTGTTTTTGCTGGTCTCTTGAAAAAAACTAACCGTTCTTTGTTCGTTCTGTTTTTCATTGTGTGACCAAAAAAAAAAGAAATAAATGAAGAAAAAGTTGACTCTATGTGATAGCCAATCGGCTACCATTTGTGGAATTCGAAATTTAATAATTTTACTTGTGAAAATAATCAACACGTATCAATACGAAGTCTACTGATTTTAAGAAATAGAAGAATATTAAGTTCTGATTATGATGTATTATGAATATTTCAAAATGTCTAACAAGCATACTTTTGATTATTAATAAAAGTCTGCTGTCTGTAAAGTTGCTAAGGTCAGTTTGCTATGAAGTTTCATCTATTTTAATAATATGATTGGAGTGAAAATTCTTTTTCGTCCTAGGTGAAAAGAACGTACAATAACGTGATTTTGAGGCTAATCTTTTCTGTATGTTACATGTCATATGATTCTTTTTCGTGAATTCTTGTACTAAGACTTTGAAATTACTCTGTAAAACAAAGTCTCATAAGATTATTTCATCAGATAAAAACCGGTCTCTATGCACATAATTATTTATGTGCAATAGAATAATAAACTCAATGAATGGAGTTGTTCAATATTTTCCTGAAATTTATTATCGAGTATTCGTTTTAGTCAGCTCAATAATTATGAACCCAAAAATCGCATTATCATGGGAGAACTCTAGGCTAAAAGTAATCTATAATACGCACAACATACACAGAAAACAGTTCCTCTTGTTTGTCTTTTCATAGATTGACACATAGCTACTAACCTTCGACCGTTGATTTTTCTATCTCGTGATAAGATAGAAGCAAAGAATAAGTGATTGCATCAGTCTGTTTTACTATAAAACGTTGTTATTTTGTTTATTGTAGACAGTAAATCATGACGAATAAGGTTTTTGACTACAAACGTAGCGTTGTGATTTCGATTATACTATCACATGATTTCACTCTAACATAACGTGTTGATCATGCGCTAGTTTTTATTCAAGGTTGTGTACGTACTGTTTATTTTTCCTCTGTACATGGTAATTATTGTACGCATCAATTACATCGTTTTTTTTGTTCTGAAATAAGAGAAAGAAATATTTTCAGTGCATGATGAATACAATTACCAATTATATTGTTCATCGTAGAAGAGATTGATTATTGGAAGAAGATTTTCTTTCGAAAATGGACGTTATATGTATTCAACAGTTAGAAGAATCATGAATAACTAGTTAAACTAAATAAATTATATCTCGAAGCTGATTGTTGCTGTATGCAAGTATGGTGTTTAGCAACGTCAATATTTTCGATTTATGCTGTATTAATTATCAAGAAGAAAAATCTCTAAACTAGCGGATAACTAGATTTGTTTTGGTAACAGTATAAGTAAAACAAAAAGATGAAAGCAATTCTCTTTTGATTGCTTCGTACAAATGTCAAACATGTAGATCTCATTCAAATAGCGTTTTGAAACGAAGATTTCCAAAAACTCAAGTGTAGTAGTTTTCAAGTCATCGAATCAGATGTAAAAAAAAATAACTTTAAAGATCACAAAATTTTGAATAAAGTAAAAACTCGTTGAAATTTGTCAACATTTCTATAAATAGTTATAAGCACGACAAAAAAAAATTGTCATAATATTTCTAAAACGAGGGCAAACAAACGTGTTTACTTGACATTTTTTTCGAGATTTTGTTTTTAACAGCTTTCCGCTAAAGTATATTTTTCACGGGCTCCGATGATCTGACCACTACTCGTGTTTGTGTGTTTAGAAGTATTCTTGCCAGAGATCATCTATGGAATTTTAGGAAGCAATGCATATGATCAAGTTCCTCGTCGGGAATTCAAACCAATATTTACATATGTCTGAGATTTTCGAAGAGTACTTTAACTACGTAGAAGGTAGAGTCTTGTTCTAATTGTTCGCTCTAACATTAGAAATTTCTTTTTCTTTGCGATAGTTTTTGTTGTGCTCGTTCTCAAAGTTTTCATAAGCCAGCTTTTAAAAATAACATCACCGATAAATGAAAATTCAGAAATTACTCTTTGAATAGCTGCATGAATAGTTCATAGTGAATAGTTAGCTAAAATAATTATAGTATTAGCCAAAATAACAGTAACAGAATGTACTAAAGGGACATATGATTATTCTACATAAACCGTGTGAAATCATTAGACCTTAGAATATTGCTATTAATAAATATTATATATATATATATATGTCATAAATTATTCTATTTTGTATTCATGTTTGGTAGTGTATAAGATTGTTATAAATTGAAAATGTGTCAGAAGATTTGATTAATAATTGAAGTATGTTCATTTTTAACAAGCTTCAAGCGGAAGTCAAAGATGATTAAGTATAAATAATTACTTGGTTTCTTTGAAGCATAACCCAGAAAAGAGTGGGCTATTTAATAAAAAATATTCAATTATATGACAGTTATTGAATAAAATATTAAACATAAAATTTTTTAGAAAAATTCCAAAACTCTCGAGACTAATTCTTGGAATGCTTGATAAATTTTTTCATTATATTTCAATATATGTATTTACGAAACTTGTAAGCAATGAAAGACAAAGTCAAAACAAAACAATAATCACTGGAAAAGTATACTTGATATCTACTTCATTACATGGAAGACTAAAATAGTCTTATCATTCATATTTTTTCTGTTTGTTACTAGACGTAATTTGATCATGGAATAAAAGTAAAATGTAAATACTGTATACTGTTAAAAACGAACGAAAGTTTCATTTCAGTCATTGTTATTTTCCATTATTCATTATCATTCGTCGTTGATTGAACAAGCATGTACGTTCACATTCCAAACGAGTATTAAAACGATTTTGATTATCACCACAACCACCCCAGATGAAAATCTGACATGAATTCAATTGAGTATTAAAATAATATTGTTCAATATGTGCCTTACACGGACCAATATCAGGAGCCTGCCGACAGATATATATGTTATTTCCTAGGGGTGCTCTAGTTGTAAATGTGCCAGCATTTCCTGAATAGATCATAATTAATTTTAGAAAGTATTAGTCACCATCGAAAAATATACGAACCTGGAAAAGGCGAAAGACTAGTTCTTTTCATGAATACATTAATGGAATTGATTGGTGTTGGTGTCAATTGTACTGAAGTATGTTGATCATTAATATAAAGTAATTGACCATCTTTTTCAATGCGCGCTTGAATAGCATATTGACGAATACTGTTACTATTTGCTTGTACTTGTGCCATCGAATATGGAATTTCAAAAGCTATTGGAAAACGATAAGATCCATATAATACAAGAGTATTTAAAGGTCGCGATGCCACATCTTGTAGAGAAACATCTATCAACGATACAATTATTTGTGAACCAAGTGGCAGCACAGATGCATCATTACTAACAAGACTTCCACGAACTCTTCCTTGATCTAAACCAGAGTTCATACAAGAGCATAGATCAAGAAGTTAATATTAATATAAACTTACTTTGCTGTTGAACTTGATATCCACTCGGATAATTTTGAGGATAAAATGGTTTTGGATTATAATTGTTGTACAACAACGGCTGTTGTCGTTGTTGTTGTTGTTGTTGATAGGATTGTGTTTTAACACATGATAAAAGTACAAGTATAAGAATAGAAAACATTTTTTTTACGTGATGTATACGATAATCGATTTGAGAAATAATGCCCATGAGTAGCAGTTAAGATTGGCCTTTATATTATATCAGTATTATCAATCTTTTTTTTTTGCAAATGTCATGATCTATTCTCCTACGCTTCTTTTCTATCATCCTAGATCGTAGGAAAAAATCGAAGACGAAGAAGAAAAAACAAAGTATATCAGCTTTCATACGAAATTGATGACAGATATGAGCATTGTTCTTCCTGCTCGAATGAAAATCGATACATGTTGTTATCTATGCGCATGTGATAAAGGCCATCAATTCGTGTTACAAGAAGTGCAAAAAAAAACATGACTTTCTTGAAACTCTAAAGACGCCATTTGATAACGTTATGTAGGCGGTTTATAATAATCCTTGTGAATTCATTGAATAGATTAATCTTTCTTTTCTTTTTTAAACCAGTTAAATTGTGACGAACCCACAAGATTTTTATTTGTTTTCTTTTCTGAAGATTATTCATTGAAGATTAAATTTTATTTTTTTCGAACACAATTCTATTGATTATTTTCTACAACATGTTGCTCATCTATTCAATTCGTTATTCTTCTAATCAAGTAAAAGTTTATTTCTATAGAGGTTTCTAATATGTAAATACTTCAGTGACAGACAAAAAAAACTATTTATAATTGGAAAATTCCTGTTAGAGTCATGCATGAGTTTAACTGTTGAACTTGAACTTCTTCAGATACGTTGCTGTGATACACTTGAAAATGAAACAATTTTTCTTGTGCGCATTATTTTATTTATCTAGATCAATTAATTTCTTGACGTTTATTCCCTAGATATTTGGAGTTTTCGACAGTCAAACAGAGTACACATTGAAATGCAGTACTGGCCAAAATTATAGAGTCACTGTATTTTGAATTTTTCTCGATGAAGCCGAGTAGCTATATCCAGTTTGAATAGTGGTCTAGATAGCCCTTGAAATTCTCTATCAAATGCGGTATGTGTCAAAGTTTCAGGAAAATGTTTTTGAAGAAACTTTTCTAGAAAACTCTCTCCAGCGGAGGTCTAAGTCCTAGACGATTTTTGTAAAAATATTTTCAACATAGCATTCTGAAAGCGCGAAAA